>VCNE01001597.1:0-40205 GCA_009869805.1 Oncopodura yosiiana
AGCTTAATGAATGTTTTATTTCCATGTACATATTTAACGTAAACACAACTACATATAATAATATGCACAGCATGGAACTTTGTTGCATATCATGTAAGCTCTTTTTATCAAATCTCAATCTGTTTCCGGACCTTTAAAAACAACACGTTTTTTATTACGTTGTTATACTACACTTCAGAATCAGAGCAAAAACAACATTGGAAAGTCCACGTTTCATTTAGCCCTGATTTCTTGCTACTTTTTTATTTATATACGGACTCTTCTCTTTTCTGCAATTGATTGCATTATATGTTCCATATGCAAAAAAGTCCAAAAACTTTGTTTCACTGGATGGTTGTGACCCTGAGCGTTTCCTGAGCTAAGCTCAAATCACAGAGTTTTATAGTTTTATATATCCAGAGACGAACGAGTCAGTGCCAGACAAAACTACAGGGTCGTACATTATTATTGCTTACATCCTATATCAAGTTGTACTAATAGCCTCTTCTAACTAGACTTTGATATATATTTTATTGCTCTTCGACCCACACTCAACTCAATCCAAATTCTCTTTTGCTAATGCTCACTACAACAATGTTAACTTAACAACACTATGAGTTAGTTGGCGGCATCCGATTTGTAGTCTACTAAATTGTACAGCAATAATAGCGCAAAGGAACATGACTTTTTGTCTTGTTGGGCATAATAACTTGTATATATGTGTGTGTGTCTGCCTTGATGTAATTCGTCACCATTAGTCTACCATTACAATTACATTTTATTGCTTGCACATTTACTACAAGGCTTCTTCTCTTCTCATATCTTCTTATCTACCGCACACGGGACATAAAAAACAAAATTCATAGAATCAAATGAGTTTAACATAAGAGTCCTATTAAAGAGCAATAGTCATTTTTGAAAAGGTAAATTGAACTGGATTTGTATAATATGAGTAAAGCAAGTAACATGAATCTTCTTAAAGCCATAGGGAGAAACAAGAGTACAAGTTAAAATAAGTCTGTGTAGTCAAAAAAGTCTTCATGTCAAACATTTTAAAAGTCGAAAAACTCTGGGCACACAATAATAATAATAATAACAATAATAATAGGGATTGTTACAACCTATGAATAATAACAGTAATAACAAGACTACAAGTTTTACGAAGCATTTCTTAAAGAACAAGAAACACAATTCAGGTTCTTCTTCTGAAAATAAAATGACGTTTACATATATGGTATCTGTGTAGTCAAAAAAGTCTTCATGTCAAACATTTTAAAAGTCGAAAAACTCTGGGCACACAATAATAATAATAATAACAATAATAATAGGGATTGTTATAACCTATGAATAATAACAGTAATAACAAGGCTACAAGTTTTACGAAGCATTTCTTGAAGAAGAAACACAATTCAGGTTTTTCTTCTGAAAATAAAATGACGTTTACATATATGGTAGCACACTATATAAGCTTAAGGCTTTAGTGAATTTACTGACAAATTAAAATTGAGAGAGAGAGAGAATCGGATTTCCGTAGTATAAAATATCCAATCTTGATGTTAAAAGTGGACCCTTGATGATCCTTTTTGTAAAAAGAAACAACATAATGGTAATCCTATTTCACCTTAATTAGCCCTACTCTTGTTTTTTGAGGTAATTTAATACATTTTAGTATAGATTATATATGTTGCTCATTTATTAACTACAATGAGCACATAAAGTATGTTGTCAAAAGCTCTGTATATATAGTCTTTAAAAAGTTCTTAAATGGTTAAGGTGCTGAGAATTCTTTACATTTTTTTCACATGTTGAATTAGTTTACAGTTAACGTCATACATATAATTCAAAAGAGTTTTTGCACACTTTGTTATTAAGTGGAAGTATATATTATAATCATAGTTCCACATGTTACAAAAGTGCTAGTTAAAAAGTCTTAATTGTGATGTACGATGAAGACAAAAACATGAAAGATGTACATATGTATCATTTAAACACATAGGATTGAACCGAAAATGAGTATACTTACTATTACTAATGATATAAAATTTTTTTGCACAATTACGACACAAGAAATTTGTGTGATTTCTCGTGAAGATTTCAACTTCTTCTTATCGTGTCCATCCGCTTTACTGGAGCTCAATAATATTTCGTTTCATTAAGGCTCACCAGTCAAAGAATTCTTCATTCAGTTGAAAAGTTCTCACAAAAACATTATTTCATATGGTTAATTTCACAAAGCAAAAATATAACATGATCGAGGAAATCTGAGGTTGTAATACAACTTATATAATGTTGTATAATGTAATGGTAACTTTCTTAGAAAGAGAGAAGTCATTAAGAGAGTTGCAGCTAGAGAAGAAGATTTCCTCTTTTCTTTTTGTGTCCCAAGTGACTTTCATTCACAAACTTTTTCGCTCAACTTGTGATGATTATATGATGGCTTCCCTGCATTCTCTTTACTATTATATAGCTTGTTTCTTCTTCTTCCTAAAATCCTTAGAGACTCTTGACTCTTGTGCCTTGTAAAAAAATGTTTATATGTAGAGAAAATGAACTCTTCATCATTTCTGTTCCGTAGCTTATGTTCTTTGCTCGTACTAATAAACTGTGTTATGATTTTCAAAGCAAGATTTTCTCTGTAAAGAGATTATGTCGACTGATTACTCTTGCGCCCAACTACAAGAGAGGAGACCATTAGCGAAATTAGTAAAGTAAAGAAAAAAATAATGTCTGCGAAGCCAAGAAAGTTAGCATTTAAGGTTCAGAGATTTACCACAGATTGAATGAGTCTAATTGCCCAGTTCCATGTTTCATTTTTTTGTTGTGCGTTATAAATTCTTTATTATATACATTGAAGCTCAAACTCTTCTTTCATTTCTTTGATATGCCAATACATAGTATACAATTATTATTATTAGAGAATTAGAGATAATACCCTGTAATAATAATAATCACGAAGCACGTAGCAAAAAAAAGAGAATTAGCTCAGCACATTACTATATATTATATGTACTAAAGGAATGAAGAAGCTAAAAAGACTAAAAGCTTTGGGCTCATAATAATATAGTGCAAATAACAAGGTAATAATTAAGTTAGTACAGAAGGAGTCTTAATTGTGTTGTACGTGCATCTTTCATCTGAGAGTACATATAGCATAAAAATTTTTTTAAGCTAGCTTCTTTTATGCTCTTAGGCAAAATTAGGGCAAAAACTACGCAACACCATTAGAAGACATCATCATCAAAAAAGTGTTGTTTTCTTGAGAAAAAGAAAATTCCACTTGGCCCACAACTTCATTCGTTTCATTCCATTACTTTTCACTATTTCCTCACCATTAGAGAAGAATATAGAAGAAGGTTCATTCTTCATATTATCATTTCAAGTTGCCCAGCTGTCTTTGAAAATTTTTTTTAACCTGACTCTCTCGCTTGGCCCATTAGCTTTGCCCTTTGCCATACTGAAGAGATACTTTGATAACTAATGTGTATAATATCCATGAATTTTTCTTACTATAGCATTTCTTCTAATAAAAGACTCTTGCTACGTACATATAATGTAAAATGTGTTTTTTTCTCTGCTCCTCTTTGCCCATTTTGACAAAGTTTTTTAAAAATCTGATGTTATACTATAGTCATTGACATTAGACATTACTATTACTTTTAGTGTTATATGCTAGCTCTCAAGCTGAGAGAGACACAGCAGTGAAGCAGGAGAAGAGGAAAGAAAAGAAGAGAGCTTCTGTTCTGGTTGCTACTTGTATTTTTATTTTGCATATTTATTACTGTATTGTGTATTCTTTTGACTGTGGAAACAATTTAGTATGGTAGAATGCATTGACTAACACATTGCATAAATGCACTTGGGCAAAAAATGGCAGACTGGAGCCAGATTTTTAGCTAAATGCAAAAAATACAGAATTTCCAAGAAGTGCTGGAAATGACACTAAGACTTTTTACTCTTATAGTGTCACTTTCTTCGCCTTGCCTTCACTAAAAAATATTCTAAGTTTTACATTATTTCTGATTTCTATATTTTATACTTTCATAAACTTTCCGTTGAAAATACATAAATCGTATGATGTCAGCTTCAGGGTTTGTATATATTTTATGATTTCAAATGTGAGGTCAAATGCAGAGAGCTTTTAAACTACAATTTGTTTTATATGATGATGACATAAATAAAATCTACACATTTGCTTTTACAACAGGATCTATAAGATAACCATTTATTTCACTTTAGCTTGTAGATAAAGATTCAATTTGTAAACTTTTCACAAAAGTTATTCCCAATTGTAGTTCTAAAATGTAAAATTAGAATTATTTTAAATAATTTGTTTTTTAATGCATTTATTCAATGACTCCAAACCTTGACTCAACTTTTAGAAAATATTAGTTTTTCGTTTATATTTACAAATCTTTTTTGAATGTCGTCAAAGTATAGTTACATAATGTATATTTGTTTAAAGGACTCTGATTTCATACAAGTTGTTAGCAGAAAACACTCTAGTTTTTATAATATTCCATCATTGGTCTGAGAGAGACTAGCACACTAATAAAGGACGACTTTAATAAACTATGATTACACTTACTGACTGGATACATTTGCTCATCACTCGTAAAACCTTACGCTTGATAAACTTAATAATACTATACACAATACTCATCTAGTAAAACATATTCTACTGCGTACCTAATTAATTAAAAATCTAGTCAATTTTTTACTTTTTCTCACTTTGGTAGCTACTTACAATATACTTGCTACATACAACACACAAATTATACATATACTCCATGCCTAGCATTTGGAAATTTAACTAGTAGACTTGTAGTACTATAAAAACACATAATGAGTAAAATGTAAAAGTGTAATGGCATTACAAAACATGAAACAATAAGATGTTGTATATATATATACTTATATGTACTTTATAGTCTCTTTTTAGTAGAAAGTTTACATGAAAAAATGTATAGTTATATAACAGAAAGAAGAAGAGTTTACAAAAGAAGGAATAAAAAGGACAGAAGAAAAATCAAGATAAACACATTTCACTACACTCTACTTTGCAGGGTGCTTCCTTTACTATCTCTTCACCTGAAATGCCTTCCACTTAATTAGACTACACAATGGGGAATTTTTTCCTCAAAATTTTCTTCTAGACTTCTGACGAATTAAGAAAAATGTAAACCGCAAATAGAGTCGAAAACTTCATAAACAACAGAGCCACATAATATATCTTATATTCCTCTTGGGAAAAAAGTGAGACGAAAAAAGTCGACAAGACATTTATAGCCTAAGCTATTGCTACTGTTAAAACTATATATATATATATGAATACTATATACACATCTGCTCTACACAAATATAATGAAAATAATGAAATACCTTAAAGTACATAAACTATCCAGTGTTTTCACAGTAGCTAAAAGCCTGTCGGCCATTTCACACTTTGCACCAACATGCCATAGAGTCAGAGGCTAGAAAAAGTATAAAAAATGACAAATTTTTACCAAAAGCCAATTATACATACACCCTTACTCTCAACTCGTTTACACAAATGAGGAAAGTTGCTACTAATAAGAAAAGAAGGGTGAGTTATGTACATTTTCACACGCAAAGCGACAAAATAATATAATGCAATGCACTCTTAAAAAACTTGACAGGTTGCCTATCAAATATATTATTCTTATATAGTAAAAACAATTCAACATATTTTATCAAAAACCTTTTATACTGTCTAATCTATTGAGTAAAAGATTTTTTTCAGAAAATAGTTTTCTTTTGAGAAGACATTGCCATTCCATTATATATCTCTATTGTCTATGTTTCACGTACTAATAAAGATAGAAGACACGTAAATGTGAAATGTCGTTGTACTGTGTCCAATTTCCAATACAATACAAAAGAATTTTTTTCCTACTAAAATATTATTATCAGTGATGCTGTCTTTAAATTTTTGAATTAAGACAACGACAAGAGTCATGATGATGAATAGTCATTGAAAACTTAGTAGTTAACTATGCAGTAATTCCAGTTCTGACAATCATGTAATGAGAAGTAATTACTTTGAATTTTTACTATTGTGTAGCTATAGATAATACATTGTATATATGTCTGTAAGGAAGATATAGTAGAGAGATATATCATGTTAAATTTGCCAAAACAGAAAACTCTACATGTGGTCTCAACCAAAACATTAATATCATTATTTTATTTTGAATATCACCAAGTTGAAAAACTTCATCATTTTCTAATCAGTTTGAGAATAATGATAAAGAGTTGTATAATATATAATACTATAAGTAAGAAAGATAACGTTTCATTATTCATATAGAAAATTATCACTGGTGAAGTAATTTTTGCCAATTAAATGTGATTCATTTTTTCCTTCCAAAATGCTTCATCCAACATTATCTCTTCACTCAACGAAACTTTTAATGTAATATACTCATCCTGTTTCTTTTATATTGTGTAGCTGTCTTCAACTCTAAAAGTCTATATGCTACTATATACCACACACATGCACACGTTGAGTACACTCCAATTGCTTTGGAGAGAAAGATTACAAAACTGATTTGATTGATGTATGTGCAACATTTAATATAATATGTAAGATAAACGTACAATGGAAAAGAATGTATAATATCAAGAGAGAGAGATAATGTACTGAAAAATCCTCAAAATCTTTATAAGTATTATTACCATGATGAATTCTTCTTCCTTACCTTTCTCGAGCTTCTCTCTTTTTCCATATATACATCATGAAGTTAATTGAGAGATTTCATGTGATTATCCTTTGCCCTTTCGTGCTCTCGTAGTTTTTGGATGTAGCTACTTTACTCAGAGTTTTATGCTGAGCTAAGCCTAATGACGATGCAGTCAGTCACTAATGAAAGTAATGATAATGATAATAATGATGTATTAAGAGAAGAAGCTCTTGTATAATAAGTCTCCTGTCTACTAAAACATATAGGTATAGACATACCTAAAGAATTTTCTTACGTGCATATACTAAAAGATATAAAGTAAAAATCTACTTTTTATCTTCGATTTTCTCTATCTAGCTCTCTTGTATAGTTCTTGTAGAGTGCAAGAAGATTACAATAAGAAGTTGTCATTTCTCTCAAGGCGTCTCAAGTTTCAATTTTCTTACTATCTAAAGATATCCATTACATTACTATAATACAGCTTAGCTCCTGAACTTTACATATAGGGTACTCTTTGCTTCTTGAATTGAAAATCTATTGTGTAAAGAAGAGAATTGCACACAGAGCGAACATCAATTTTAATTTCCTTCTCACTTTATCTTCCTCTTAAGATTACTCTACATATACATTATACGCTATCCAGCTGCATTTTATATACAGTATGTGGGCGAATTTCAACGAAACAGTATCGATTACACGTTCAATTAAATTCAGGAGAAATTATTTCGTGAATATCTGGATTAGAACCAGCTGCTATAAAATAAATAATATCATCTTTTCAGGCATCTCAAAAAAGTGTAGAATAAATTCATTATGCACACACGCTTTTTAAGTTTCAAAAAGTTTTTAATGACTGTTGTTTCACTCAGTAAAATTAAGCTGATGATGACTTGAGGCAGCGCGTCTTTCTCATTATGTATATATAAACTATATTATTATTAAAACCCTTTTTCTTAGAATGGCTAAGTAGCTTCTTTACTTTAATGTGAAATGACAGAGAGAAAGAGTTGGAATATACTATAAGAAAGTCTAAATGTATAAAGACATAGAGAGAGAGAGCTCTGGAGATTATATTACGTTATGTACACATCTATTGCATTTATATTAATATTATTATGTCATTTGACTATTTTCTCTGTTTCCCAGTTCTGTTTGAGTTCTACTCTTTTTCTTGGAATGGTATAAAAAGAGAAAAGAGGAAGACGACGAAAACTTCCAACTTGATCCTTGAGAGTTTCTTGCTATCTATATATACTATATTACGTAATATTATGTGAAAAGGAAGAAGCTTACTATAAGCAAAGAGCATTTCTTTCTTTCTGCTTTGCGTGCGGATTTATATTATATACACTTTCAACTTTTTACATAATACACTAGACTACATCAATGAATCTACTATACTACGAAAAGATACTATTGCACTCTTTGCTTACTACTATACTTCTCTTCTCATGAAATATTTATGTAATATTTTTGTTCTCCACTTGCATATATGTATGAAACTGTTATCTTCTGGGACTAGGAGAGAACGAAGTGGAATGACATTAGAAAAGTTATACATATCCTTATACTACCTTTGCAAACTTGCACACTATCTTGTAAATTGTCTATCTTATATTTAAGCATTAAGAATTACGTAGAGAATCTAATAACAAACACCACATGTAGTATATTTATACGACGTGATGTGAGCTCACAACATATAGTTTTTATTGCATTTATAGTGTGTTCTCGTGGTGGTTGTTGTTTCTCTTAAACATTTTAGTATGCAAACTTGAAACTTTTTCTTGGTACTATTACAAAACACCAAAACAGCTAGCTAAAACACGAGTAAAATTAGCTTTGCTTGTGGTAGGTATAAATGTAATTCATTTCAAATCACATTTATATTGGTACGATTTACGCTTACTAAAAACTTTTGTGATAATTTTACATAGCGTTAGGGAATTAACTTTGTATAGAGAAGAAGATGTAGAGACGAGACCAAACTACACAATTTATCCATGTAATTTATTTTAAAACAATTTCAATTACTTTTTCTATGTAGTTTATGTATTTCAAATGTAATGATATCAGAAATTACATAATGTAACATGTCAAAAAAACTTTGAAGAAACTCACACGACTCTGGTTTCAATTCAAGATTTTGATCTAGTCTGTAAATTTTGTTTAGCGAAAGTCAATTAAGTTTGCACAGCAGTATGTCTACGAAAATTCAATATTTGTGTATAATGAACTTGAGAAATTATATATGTATAAGTAATATATTGAGATAATATTTTTCATCTGGTTGGTTGATGCAACTCGCATTTTGCAATAAAAATGCAGATTTAGTATCACTGCTTTCTCTCTCTGTTTTATACATTATAAAAGTTCAACTCTTCATACACGCACAATATACTACACTATGTCATGTCTCTTTTATTATTGTCCTCTGGAATTGCTAGTCCTTTTTCATGTAGTAACAAAATTTTATTTCCCTTTTTTGGACATGATCCTCTGCTGTGCTTTATAAATTGACTCATAACATATATGTATGCTGTAGTCTCTAGAAAAAAAATCCAATTGTTTTTTCGCATTTTGGTTACAATTTGCAATATATACTCAATTTGTCTACTAGAAACTTTTACTAATCATAAATTACTGAATGTTGTATAACCGAGAACCAAAATTTCATCACGCAAAATTTTTTCTATAACAATATAATACAATCGTTGTGTGCCACCCAAAGAGTCATATTATAGCTTCTGTTTACGACACGCAAAGCAGAATACAGCTATAGCTATCTCTTTGAGTTCTTCACATAAGGAAGATGTAATATTATATGTCACAATGGTCGTTTTCATCTAATGCTCAATATGTCACTGTCAAAATGAACGGCCTCACACACACATAGACAACAATTCTTTAGAGATGGACTCTGAAGTAATGCGGATATATCTAAAAAAGACATCGGCAATAGTAAAGGTTTTAATATTGCAAAAAAGATCTCACATGATCAAAATGCTCAAACGATGATAAATCAGTTTGTCAAGCGTTCTTTACACATCACATACTAAATATGATGTTATTATATATTGTAACTTCTATATAAAGGGCGATCATATAATATAATAAATTGGTTGAACTTTGATCACAACTCCATGACTCACTCGCAGACTAAGACTCATACGTAATCTGAATATGTAAAATAATAGATTCCAACTTGACATTGTTTATACAACAAATCTTATTTATAGCCAATGCACATAAAATGAAAGTTGTATAAGTAAGTCTTAATCAGCAAAATTAATCTATGCTGCTGTCTGTCTCAAGAACCAACTAATAAATCAAGATAGACGTGCAAAGAAATTCAAAGTATTACAGTGTGAGGTTCATGAAGGAGTGTAGAATATCAATAATCTTTCTCCTTTCAATTGACATTTAACTATACTGCAAACTTCCATGTGTATTGTATAAATTCAATAATAGAAATAAATAGTTTTGTCCACGGTATAAGTCATTAGTAAAAATGAATACTTTTACTAGCTTATTATTACTAGCTGCATGCAACCACATCAAAAGAATTGATTTCTTCTAGCTATAGTAGTTCTGGGAAAAGGTAAAATAGATTGTTTCACAGATTTCCTAATGCAGGTCAGATATTATACGTATATAGTATATGAAACCGATATTCCTCGACTCATAATTATTAAGATGGCTAGATATTATATATCTACTACTCTAGTACTTTTTCTCTTTCGCCCACATATTAATAAATAAACCTACTGGAAATGAAATCAATGAAAAAAGGTTGAAAACGGTCAGTCTCTTCAAGTAGTGCTGTGCAACAACTATAAGCGTAATTTCATTTGGAGCGTTGAGCATTCACTTTTGTTAAGCATGCTTCTAATTATTGCTACTACTCACATATTTCTAGTGTTAAGTGAGTTGTCTTATAGTAGTACCAAAATAACCAAAATTAATTAATTAATGTCTATTTTTTTTCTTTTCTATTTACAGGTTTGGCCAGTAAGCCTCTTGCTCTAAACAATTCAACCATTAGTGGAATCTCGTCACTCGCCAACATCTCTAGACCTGATTTAGTACATCGTTCTCATCAACATGGCTCAAGTGTCATAGCTTTAGCAAGTACTGGTCTCAATCCAAATGAACATAGTTGTTATGTATGTTTACCATCAGATAAAACATCGAGAGCAGCTCGAGATATTTTCTCAGTGTTTCCTGAAAATGGCCAGATTAAAATACCCGATTGCGATAATTTTGGTCCGTACAATGCCAATAGTAATTATGCATTCAAATGTCCACCGAATTATGGTGGCTGCCTCTTGAGAATTCATGGTGAGCTGTCGTTATAATAATTTATTCTATTACTACTCAAACTATTATTATTATTTTGTGTGTAATGTGAAATACAAATCTCCAATGGCACAAGACATGATATAGTTTAATGTTTCTTTTGCCGACAAAGACTTGACTCTACAATGACCATCAACATTATGACTAAGCAAGAATAAGTGTATGTGACGACTTTAGAGAGTTGGTTGACGCTATTCAAATTTCATAAGGATGATGTCTCACATTACTAAACAACATTTAATATTCATTCAAGTCCATCCTCGCAGCTCTTCAACATTTCGCCGACAGACACATAGCATAACACCAAAAGCCAACTCTCATTATTTCATATTACATTTTTGATAGACAAGTTTGTGTCAACTGCTTATATGTGTTGTAATTATAAATGAGCTAGCATGTAGCTTGTCCTCGCAGTTTTCTGTCGGCAATAATTCAAAATCCTTTTTTAAACATACGCACTTCCTCATGTTAATTACATAGTTTCGAAAGCTGTCTTGTCTTCAACTTATACACTGCTTGACCATGTGTCAACAATTTTTTGGACCGGTTTCTTTTTACAAAATGTGCTAAAGAAATAAATACGTATGCTTTCTAAGAAAGTAGAACCATATATGTATATAGTGTCGAATTTTTACTTACATAGATACTTTATTATTATTATTATAAATTCTTTCGTCCAAAAAACTTACATAAATTCTGAAAATTCTCTAAATTTCTTATTATCACTACTAGAAGAAGATGATGGTTTTTGTTCAGTTTGTTGACGAATGGCTCGTAAGCCAGCTGCAACAGAATCTTCTACATTTTTGTCACCATATGTTTTAGGACGAGGTATATTAGTTTCTCCATGATAATAGTCAAACGTTGGTGGTGGAGCTATTTCTGTTCCTCTCCCTCGTTTAAAACTATCACTAGACTTTGGCGTGGGAGCAGGTAATTCATCACGAATTGGCGTAGGTGCTTGTGGATGATTAGATGATGAAGAAGAAGAATGTGGTTGATAGATTCTTTTTGTTTGTGGTATCGACTCAGCTTTTACAAAATTGCTATATTTATTACTTGTTGAAGATGAACTAGGATATTGAGTTTTCTGAGCAGGATGTGGTCTTTTATTATTGCTACTACTATTATTATAAAGTGTTGGTGGAGCAAATTCATTTTGACGATCGGATCTTCTATCTTTTAACCATTTTTCATCTAATTCGTCAAATGTTTCTGGTTTTGATCCATAAAGTCCAGGCTTTCCAAAATCCCATGCTCGAATTGGTTTGTCACCACTTTGTTCATATGTTTTGTCATCATCTTCTGATGAATCTGAACTCCTCCTATTATCTTGTCGTTCATCTTTGTTATCTTCTTCATCAGACTCATCATCATCTTTTTCATCTTCAACTGGTAAACCTAACTTTGCACGTTTCCTTTGACGAACTTTTTTCAGTCGAGCTTTCAATGCTGCCTTTCTCTCTGCTCTTTCATCTAATACTTTTTCTCTACTTGCTTTCGTTTCTTTAGATTGTTTCTTTAATTCTTTCAATTGTTCTGCACGTGTCGTTTCATCTTTAGAAAAGGCATAATATGATGCTCCATGACCTCGAACCTCTGAAATTAAACAAGAATATTGATACACACGATTAATTTAATTAGTTTTAGAATCAAAAGGTCATACACATGACTGCAAGTATGTCAACTTTGATATGTATAGTAGAAAGAATTATATATTAGATTTAGTAGAAAAAAATTCTTTTTATGCTTGTCATTTCTCTCTACAAAATGCAACCACCTATGACGTGAGTAGTTTGACATTGACATAAACTTTGAGCGATTTTCAGAATTTAAACCCTCTTTAGCTTTGTGCAACTGTAACTTTTGTTGTTGAACTAGTAGTAGTAAAAAGTTTCACATAAAAAATCAGAATTTAATGAGAATCATAAGTAAAAGGAACACAAAACTTTTTTCAAAAGGTAGATAGAAGTTTATATACACTACATATTATGCAAGAGTAGTGTTAGTGGGGGTCTTACTTGATACCTTCCTGTCTCGTCTTGTCAGAGAAAATTGTAAAGAGACTTTTTTTCAACAATTTTATAGCCCATCATCAAATGTTGAGTTGAGTAGACTTTAAGAGAGAAGTTAAGCGTTAGGAGGAGGATGAGAAGAAGAAGAAGAAAAGTAGATTGAGCGATTGAGCAATCCTGCAAAACGTGATTCTCCAGCATGAGAGCTAAAAGCTTAATGTTGTTTTTATATACTAAAATTCTTTATATACACGGAAAAATACCTTTTGGTTGTAAACCATTTAATAAGCCTAAAAGGAAAACACAATCGACAATAGCATCATCATCATCATTATCATCCATATATCCTTTAAAACATTAAAATGATCCAGAGAATGAGAGAATAGTTTTTCTCAATAATATAAAAAATACAACATTCAACACTGATTAGTTCTGCGGTGAAGTAGCTTTGATCAGTCACGTTTGAAAACTATTAAGCAGTTAATATTACGCTCTCATGAATATGTAATGAACGTGTGATTGTGACTTTGTATTACAGTATGTATATAATATACTTCTCTCTTCTTATTGTTGTCTCTCAATGACCATATATATTTAACTAACAAACAAACAACTATCATCTGTAAAACAACGGCAAAATACTGACAAAGGTTAGAGAGCGAAAGGGCACAGCAGGCCTATCTTCTGACAAGGCAAAAAAGAAACGAGCACGTAGTACAATTACAAAATACAATACATATAGAAACAAAACAAACAAAAGTTGATCTGCTCCAGTGGTTTTTGCACAAAGCAGCAGGTAGCTATAGCTAAAGCCAAAGAAGTAGAAGACGAAGAAGAAAACTGTTGAAATTAAAAAAAATGTTTCCTCGAGTTAGTTTTAAAAAGACACCGCACCCTTTTACTTATTCTCTCTCTCTACTTCCCATCTTGCTGTTGCCTTACTTTTCCAGTAGTGCAAATGAATTTTTTTCACGGAGCCTTTTTAGTTAATTGCTTCTCCATTGTTTGTATTCTTTAGTAATTAGTGAAAAGAAGATAGTGCGTAGTGAAACATTTACGCATTGAAAGGCAAGAACAAAATGAAAAGACGTGCTCTGCCTCTTTAGTTTATGAAACCCACACGTATTGATTTTTATCTATATATTGTTATATTAGCAGTAGAAGGTTCTTCCCATTATTTACCATATTAGATCTAATATGTATGTCTACACATACACACAAAATTTCCAACCATAAAACCAATCAAGTTGATGAAGAAAATTCCGTTGTATTACACACATACATATACACATCCACACGCTTTATGAATGTTAAAAAATTTCTATAAATTTAATTTCCTCTGCGTAATTTTCTCTTTTACTACTACAGACAGTTTAGTAGAAGTAGAGACACAGGTAAAGAATGATGTTCTAAATAAAATGATGTTTCTTGCTGCAGCAATGTATATAGATAAATGCTCAAATTTCCTGTTAGTCTTCTTGTCAGTTTCGTATATAAGAATTTTCAGAGTAATAACAATAATACGCAAAACGGCAAAATTTTACCAAGAGAAGAAAATTCTATATAACATCTATCTTTCTCAGAGCAATTTCCCTTCTTCGGTTTCAAGAGAAGTCTCAAAACCTATACGCATACACACAAGTTTTGCCAACAGTATATATCTCTAGTATAGAATAGTAGTAATCCTCTTTTCCTTCTTCGTGTCATTTTGCAAATTACAAATTCTCCGAAAATGCTCTCATACCTTTACTCTTTCTCATAACAAGTTCATACAGTCTTCACCTCATCATATAAGTATGTATTCAGAAAATGTCTATTTACTCACTTCCTAAAGTACTCTGGAAACTCTGAATCTGATGAGCTACAAACAAACTAGTATATAGTATATAGTATATATATATATAAGTCTATTAGATAGGTTTCACTAGACTGCGGTTCGGTTCGTGAGTTTCCTGAGTGCTTCTTTGGCATATCATCATGAGAAGAGAGAGAGAGAGAAGAGAAGAAGTGAAATGAGACTCATTTTCTTTCATTGCTAAAATGATGGTTGAACAACTCTCACGAGAACATAAACATATTGAGAGCATATAATATGTATAAGAGAGTTCAAATAGCACTTCCTAGGATCATGACTCTTATAGTAATCGAGAGAGAGAGAGAGAGAAACGTCAAATAATATACTTGTGAAATGCTGTCGATTCACTCATTCAATCTTATATAATAAAAAATCGACAGCGATTTGTTTCCAAAGTTGAAGAGTTTATATAGAAGAGACATTGGTGAAGAAGAAAATAGTTTTTTTTGAAGTTTGTTTGCGGTCTAGTCATAAAGTTGGTTATGGTTCACAAAAGACAACTTTGAGTTAGTTATATATTTTCACACCATTTTATATACTATATGTAAAGTATAAAAAAAGTTCTTTTCTGAAACTCTGAATGGAATTTGTGAGTGAGATAGATGTGAGGTCACTTTAATACTATGACCTTAAGCTCTATTCTATGATTTTTATGCTATATACAGTGTAGAGAAAAAGATAAGAGATTTCTTTCTATAGCCTCACTCACTCATCACCATCAAATGCTCCTCAACTCAACGTTTCGTTTTCCATATGGAATTTTAGTAGCACGTTCCTTGTCGAGTTCCTTCTTTCTATCATCGAAAAAGGAAGAATGAGCATCACTTGAAAAAACGACTATGCTATCTATAACTTTAAGTAATAAGGAACATATGATGATGATGATATAGTATAGGTATAGAGAAGAATAAGAAATAGATCGAAGCTCTTAAGACTTTTCTATCTATCTGAACAAAAAGACTTTCACTTCATCTCCTCTCCTTGTCGACTGATATACAGTACAAAATTTCTATTCACCAATTCCTTCCTTCCTTCCACATTTACTCAACTCTACATCCATTTCCTTCGTTTGTCCACTCTCCAGAGAAATAAAAACTTTGTCGAGTGCAGTGAAGTGTCGTTGGACTGCTTTAAGAATAATGTATAGTGTAGTACACTGTTTATTATAGAGACTATAGAATCGTGTCTTTTATCTTTTGTCCAAAAACTCTTTTCTAGTTCTAGCTCTACTACTACTACAATACTACAAGTCCTCTACTTGGAAATAATGACAGAGAGAACAGTACATATTGTACATAATAGTACAACATGAGAAGAAGAGAGAGAGCTAGGGATACACATTAGACAGTTGAAAGAAGGTAATAGAACAACAAGACAGAAAATAGTTTGTGTAATGTCATTGTAGGAAAAAGTCCTTTGAAAATCGGGAAATTTATTACCTCCAGCCAAAGACATTAGCAGAATTCAATGCTAGCGAGTTAACTAGGGCAAGTGAGAATATAGTAAAGAAAGAACAATGATTATGGCTTATTCTTTGGTTTTTGTCTTGTTAGAGAAACTTTTGTCAGCGTATCATAGAACTCGACAATGACAATATATGGATTCTACTGTTGTGTATACATAGAAGATCGTAATAGACAAAAACAAAAAGTTGCTCTAACATATTAGTCCCAAGGTACATTCTTTGCTTTTGTATCTGACTGAACCAACGATGGGAGAACATAATACATGAAAACGGAAAGTGACAAAATTCTCTGATAGAAAAAAATCATCTATGTAGAAAGAAACGGAAGAAAGCACTTTAGAAAAAAGAAGCTTTCAAAAAAAATTTTGCAATGGCACAATCTCATTTTCTCTTCTCTCTCTCTCGCTCTACTAATGCAATACAAACGACAAGAAAGTGTACTTTAGATACTAAATCATAAAGTAACTATTTTCTAATGGAACTCTAAAAATGAGCAATGTTGAAATCTGAAATGTTGACTGTACTTATTTAAGTTAAGCTTCTTGAAGCTTGTCAGAAACAGCTGAATGAAAATCCTGAAAATGTACATTATAGAGAGGGAGAAAGTGCTACACATTGAATTGACATTGCTCTAATATCTTTTTTTCTCTATAAGTTGTGTACATTAGCCTCTTATACGATATGATTCTTATTTTCTATCAACTCTTTCTCTCCATGTGAGACGTCTTTTTGATTGAGTAAAGTCTTTGAAAACTGTTTGGAATGACAACTATACTTAGCCACCTACACTTTTTCACAAATATTATATTTTCTATGATGTCAATCTATTTTAGAAGTTTGTGTCATTTTGTCTCATATGACGAAATATTATGATGACAGAGAAATACAATACAGTCGTCAACCGCACTCAACATTTTTAAGTAGGTTCTTCTGTACCCACACACACCTGCATAAAAACGTAGTGTTGTATAAAAATAGCAACAAATATTATTCCTCCATCAAAAAAGAATCTCTGCTTCAAGCTTCTTCAGCAGTTTGCCCTACTTTTTTAAAAGTTAAGCCTAAGCCAAAGTATAATACAATACATAAAAGCAAAAGCACTCATAATTTATGACTCACTCATCTCTCTCTCTCTCCCATGGATGGTAGCATTTTCTGTCTCGTGATTTGAGATAAGCTCACACACTAAAACCAACATTGAACTGACAAGACATATGACAAAACATGCCAAGAAAATAAAACACAACTAACTAAAACTAGTATATATACTTTGACTCTCTTACGTAAACAAACTTGACACTTTTTATGACTATATGTGCATCCATGTAATTTTAATGTATTCTCCAAAGTCCAATTCCTGTTTCATAAACTATAATATCCCATTAAGGAAATACTATATAAAACAGAACTTTAATAATAATATTTTCTATTTATATTATAATTCACATAGGTTCACAAGTGTCAAGAAACTGTGCACGCTACAAATTCAATGACTGTAAAACAGCCAACTCAGTAGAATTTTGTTATTGCACTGGCTCTCTTTGTAATGATATGAAACGAAACTCGCCTCATAATGAAGAGGATCAACAACCATCATCAACTACTGATAAAGATAAAACTACATCTACTACTGGTAGTGGTGGAAGTTTAAGCTCATCAGAAGAGAAAGCAAAATCTCGACTAGATGAAGAAAAAGAAGAAGCTGAAACACGTCAATTTTGGAGAGCTGGTGAAACTGATGATGAAGACTTGTTGGGTCCTCATGGCATTCAAGATGATGAAGTTGGTTCTGGTGAAAGACCTGGCTCAAGATCTGATGGTAGTGAATTAGGACTTCATCCTGGCTACTCTACAACTACAAAACCAACACTTGTTCCAAATCTTCGACCTAAAACTAGTACTGCTGCTCCAGTCAGTGAAACAAGTGGAGGATCTGCCTCATCATCACTTAGATCTAGTAGTAACATTGTGCCACTACTATCATTTATTTGCCTTTTCCTATTTACAACAAATGTGGCTGATTCACTAATGCTACTAGTCAGTAGAAGAAATGTTGGACAAGTGAGAGAATGATGATTTGTCAATTAAAATGGTATATATAATTAACTTCCTATATAATAATGAAATTCAATCAGTAAAAATTGCACGACGACGATCATTACTATAATTATAAAAATTGGAGCTGTATCTCACCACTTGCTTACTCATCATTTTTAGATAGATTTTTGCTAATATATTTTAAACTGGTATGTATTAACTAATTCCGTTACACAAAATAATAACGAGCTATGTAATTCTTTGTATATTTTGTCTTGTACATATTTAAAAAAACAATTTATCCTCTTGTTGTATAGCTAGTATTTATTGTTACAGAAGAAATTCCATTATTAAAGAGCTGTAGAGCTTTTAGTGATAAAAAAAACACAAGACCCGTAGACTGTCGGAAATCTTTCCCCTGTTGTTAGTTTTTAGAGAACAGAGTAAACTCATGTAATTCCATTTGTGACATAGTCTCTAATGTAAATGTGTATATATAAATTGTAGAAGAAAAAGAAAGAAACATATGTAATATATATAATTAAAGTAATTAGTTTATAGAATCTAAATACTTCAAAGCGTGTCTCAAGTTTAAAGTACCTTATACTATACAGAGTGACTACTAAAGTACGTTTACGTTGTTACAAAATTACCAAAAGAAGAGTTATTACAATGACGAATTATAATACCCTTCGTTATAGTTATTTGTTGTATAAAACTTATAAGAACATTACTGTACTGTGGTATTCGAGAGTCTCGACTCGACGGCAGCTGCTACAAGAAGATATAAAATATAACACTTATAGGTTTATTTATTACTCTGATGAAAGTAATGAATGAATGAATGGTGGTGATGTTAAAAGTATGACATAATAAAAACTGTTAGTGGGTGCTTTAAAAGAAATTAGAGTAAATGCTGTTAAATCCTCTAAAATAAAATATATACACTACCATACTATAAACATGTTAACTAACTAATATCTAAGAATATATGAGAATATGAGCTGAGTATGACGAATCTAACTATATATAAAGTAATAGGTGATATGATATTTAAAGTACTGTCAAAAGAAATTCTTTGTTAGCACAATTTTTAGTAAAAATGTAAGTTTAGTACAACTAAAATAATATATACTTCGAATTATTATTATCAACCAAAGACAAGAAGAGACGGTTTATGAGGAATAAAGAGTTTAAAACAGTTGTTTGTGATATTAAATGAATGAAGTGAGTGAATCCTCAACATAATTATTTAAACTTCATACATTGTTTTTTGGAAATTACAAATCAATATATTAAAATCATCATTATTTGGCCAATTCTCATTCCATTTTATTCATACTTTAATGCATTTCAATTACTGTTTTTAGAAAAAGAGTCAAAATCAAATCTAGTAAGTTCAAAAGGAGAAGAAAGTTGAACAACACCTGGTGCCTGGTTGACTTGTTTTCTTCTTCCATGATGTCTCTCTTGCTACTGTTACTACATAATATAGCTTGTGTCTTCTTGGAACTTTTAGCAAATAAAATATTTACATTGCATTATGTTTCTCTACTAGCTAGTAGTCGTTTCATAGCAAGTGCTTTTCAAACTCTTGGAAAACTACCATGGTACATTAGCATTTGAAATCTCTTGAAGCTGTTGGTTCAATTATGTCTCCTCTAAAATTCAGAATCTGCACTACATGTGTTACATACTATATAGTCATACTCTTCGATTCCTAACAAAACTTTCTACTTTATGTTCATATATATAGTATATTGCTAATCGAGTATCATGTAGGTAATCTCGTTCTAAATTCTTTTTAGTACATACTATGCAGTGGAAACTTGAAAAAAGAATTTTCAGTTCTCAACTCAACTTATACATACAACACATATTGCAATTTGGATTCAAAGAGAAAAATCTCAGCACGCGCTCAAGGAAAAAAGTTTGTGTACACAAAAAAAAGGAAACAAGACTACTTTTACTTTCTCTCTCTTTCACAAAATTCCATCTTCTTGAATGGATTCCACAGTCGTATTAGACTATTCTTTATTCATATTGTGCATTGTAGTGTGTAGTATATATGTGAACTATGAAACCCACATTGCTTCTTCATGCAATTTTTCTTCTATCCTACTCCAAAATTTAAGTATTTCGTTTCGAGTTGGAAAAGAAGAATGTAAGAAACATGAGAGTCAGCCTTTCTTTTCTGCCAATGTAGGTTAGCCAAGAAAGGTGTATGATTCCTTGCTTTTTCACTTTTACTTTCTCTAACACAGAAAACCATATCTTCTCTTTTAAAGTTATAACTACCAACGCACCTTTCTCTATATATTTTTTCACAAACACTCATCTATCTATCTTTACTTTATACTACCCACACATAGGAAGAAAAAGATTCGTTTTCTCATTTTTATTGCATTATATTTGAGCTGAGTTTGAGATTTATGGTTGAGTGACTATTGCTGAAATAATACTTCTACAGAGAAGATACATCAGCATCACAAATACTTTCTCTCTCTTTCTCTATAAGAAGAATGTGTCTTCTCATTTTCTTCCGCGTTTCTATTCTTGAGAGTCACAGTCACACAAGAGTTTTATGAGTTGCTCGTATTTCCTCTCTTTATGTTGTCTATATTGTAAAACTGTAGCTTTTCACAGCTTAGCGGTATGTGAATATTCATTTCACTTTCAATTCTACAGTCACACAAAGCTTACACATATATACGACTTTTTGGTATTTCAAATCTCGTATGCTAAGACTCAATGCAACATGCAAATCCTTCCTTTGCAAATGTAAAATCATCAACTTTATACATTCTACGTCTTGGTCTCTTTTTCAATTTACATAAGTCTCCTTTTACTGATGAAATGGTGACTAGATGCTAGTTACTGTTGAAAAATGTATATATAGAACTGTGGAATTTTCATTTTCCGCCTTGATTTAACTTTCAATTGTATTTTATATTGAATTTAAACTCAAGACTTGTACAATGAAATTTGTTTTGTTCACAAATATTTAATTCAAAATTGCAAATTCTCTAAACACCCTCAACTGTGCTCTCCTGCAGTGCAGCTCTATTTTAATTTCAGTTGTGCAATTTTAACTTGTCTACAAATTAGCAAAATTTCATGTCGTCAAAGTCAAAAAGGTTTTACTAACCTAGAAAAATTTAATAATATTGTTAGTCATTGCATTGAGAAGAGTCCTTGAGAATCACGAAACAGAGTGAGTGAAATGCTGAAACATCAGAGAGAAAAAGTTAATACTGAAATTTGCAATATTAACAACTCTTTCTCTCTCTCTCTCTCTCGTCAAAATGTTTCTTTCTACATCCTGTCACGAATATAATACGAAATACTCTACACAAGTCTGTCAGCCCTGATAACTAAAGTCAATGAAAGTAAACAGAGTTATAGTATAAAGTAAACGACGAGTCTAGAACTAAACCACGAGAGATGAAGTCACCTAAAAAGTTTTCTCTCTGGACTTTTACTTTCCATAACATGCAAACATTGAGTTCTCTAGTCTTGTGGCTGTGACACTTAAATAATGACATACACCAAAAAATAATTCGGTCATGCCATTAGTTACATGAGCGAGCCTTGATGAAATATAGACTTATGTCCAAGAGAATGTGATATATTATGTAGTGCATGCAAACATACACATATTTACTTCTAACTACTACCTGTGTATAAAAAATATCTGGTTTAATACACACTCAACAAACAAAATGAGATAGTATCAGAATTCTATATAAAAAGTAAACTGTATAAACCCAAGTCACCTATTTTCCAAAGTAGTTATACCCGATATAAAGAATGACCTACAATTTTCTTGATATCTATCTTTTTTATTTCTATATCATTAGTCAGGATGTTGGCTTGGAAATAAACCCAAACACAGTCACCTATTTTCCAAAGTAGTTATACCCGATATAAAGAATGACCTACAATTTTCTTGATATCTATCTTTTTTATTTCTATATCATTAGTCAGGATGTTGGCTTGGACTGTGCACGCTTCAATAATATTTTTGTCTTGTTCATCATCAATGTTTTAGAAACAGGACTTGTTCTCTGCGAAACGTTTTTGTTGTAGTATAAGCAAGCCGAACGTGAAAGGACTTTTTACAGTTGAGTAGGCAAACTTCAGTATTTGAAGGAGTATAAGTATAACAAACATAAGTCAAAGTCTCAAAGTCAAGCTTCACAGTTTTGTAGACATGTTCTTCATCTAAAGTTTATATATGTTACATGTCCAAAGTAGAAGAAAAGACAGGAAGAAGAAATATATAGTAAGGTTACTACAATAAGTTGAAATTGAGTAAGTCGAGTTGACTCTGGCCTTAGAAAATGTTTTCAAGATTACATTATCCATCCATGTTATGTTACTACAACAAAGTATACTGAAGAGAAACAGAAAGTCACTTTAGAGCAAAGGAGAGAGAAAGAGTTTACACTATTGATCGCTAGAGAATTTGAAATAAATCGTAGAAAATATATATTTACGAGAGAATATTTCCAAAAGAGCAGAGATCACCTCGATTTATACTACACTGACTCTGTGAGAATAAATGAAGTACTTTTTTGACCAAGAGCAATAAGATTCTTTTCCTTCACATAGAATCAGGTCATTTATAACAAAATACATTTAACCTACTTCAGTTTCCTGCTTCTCTCTGTATATAAATCTAAGTAGAGAGAGAGAAAGAATGCAATTCAAGGTTTGTTTGTTCAGTGTCATATGTTTCTGTAAGTAAATATCGACCACATAACATAAAGAGCTTTCTATACAAAATTAGATTTGGATTCTATAAACCAAGCTCAAGTTTCATACTCATACTCATGTATCATTGTGTAATATAATGCAACCTTACTACACTACTACAATTCTCCATTAGTTGAGAAATCCGTGAATTCTGTTATTATATTAACAACGGGACACAACAACATAGAAGATCAGATCCTTTCACTTCATTTCGTTCATATAGTGTTCATTGGAAGGTGATGAAAGTTAGTGAAAGCTCATGAAAATGGAAGAGATATATAGACTCTGTCGCCTGTGTTGTTGTTGTAAGGTTGAAATAATAATAATACTATACAAAATGTCTTTGATCACTTTACAAAATCAACCAAACTCTTCTTTATAGAATTCATAGGACACACAGTATAGGCATATATTTAGTCATTTTACATTTTAATCTATACACAGGATTTTATCATTAGTCAAGCTTCGAAAGACACGTAAACGAAATAACCACAAACCTAACGTTAGCTCTCTTTGTACTATGTACATCAATTTAATCAGCCCACTTGAATCCTCATTCAACTGAGTGAAAACTATCTCTCAGAATCAACCAACTGAAAAATATCACCAGCGCCTGACCACAGATTTGATGTCACTCTATCTCTTGTAATTATTTTTAGTTATTATCTATATACTGTGTACGTATGTCATCGACCGGATGCTTCATTCATTATATAAATGTGTCCTACAGGACGTCCTTTCTCTCTCACAAACAACTTTCCTCTATTCAACAAAGTTGGTGAAAGTGAATAGATAGATATAAATGCGTAGAGTAGTTTCTATTACTAATCTATGTGAAGGCACGTGCCGCGTGCCAATGCTATAGAAAATGAAGACTTGAATGAAAAATAATACAAGGGGCATGAGAGAAAGGAAGAAAGAGAGAAATGAGTGATGATGGATGATTTATGAACAAGACGAGAGAATATATATATCTATCTCATGCTTTCACCATTATATCATTATTAAACAGAATCAAGAAATTCTGAGTGATATTTTGTAAAGAGTAAAGGTACAAACAACAACTATGGATTATATTTTAGTTGTGGAAAATAAAGTGTATTATATAATATCATCACGTTACAAAAAAACTCTCAATTTTCCTTTAGCCTTTCTATTCATCTTACAAGATTAAAAAAGTAGTATATTTTCTTTTCTTTAATGCATAATGCACATTACTTAACTCTGTCTAAAGAAAATAAAGGTTGATTAGAAATAATGTTTTTTCTCTTTCATTTTCATAGGAGCCTATCTTTTGTAATGCTAAGTCTTAAGTAAGTTCCTTGAAACTTTTAGACTTTTTTGTGTTGTTTACTAGTAAAAGGAACTAAGTAGACACTACATGGTCGAAGAAAGAAGGAAAGTCTTAAATTATGCTTTTCTCTTAGAAGTTTGATTATTATATTCAGAGTCTCATTTTGGTAACACGCCCTTCCTGAATGAAGAAAGCGGACGTTAATACCATAAAACTGTTGTTAGCATCATAACTTTCTTTCTCTATTTTATAAGAACTTTTATACACAATACTATATATTTTCTTCAAGTTACGTCATGGTTCACAGTATTTAATGACAATGTCTCTTTTTCCCTTGAAAGGAAAAAGTTCTTCATCCAGTAATAATAACAGCTTATTATTTGCTTTTACTCTTTTAGTTTAAGAATTGACATCATAGCAGCAAAGTCTCTGTCACAAAATTGACAGAAATGACAGTTTCACTTCCTTATGCAAAGTTGGGAAAGAAGAAAGAAAACTTTCAACTTAAATATATATTGTTGACTATGTATAGAAGAAGAGTGAAGTATAATGTAACCAAAGTTTTGAAATTGAAAGCATGTTTCATCATAATATCGCTCTGCTCTCAAACAATTCAAAGAGAAGAGAAAGACCAAAGTTAATAGTCATATTACATAAAGTTTAGCTTTGAGACTAAAATTATATTATTTATAGCTCATCTTATACTCACTATATATATCAGCAAAACTTTGTTTTGTTCATAACTACTAAATAATAAGTTTATGTGACATAATGAGCAAAGTTGTACAAGTTTCTACCCCCTTATATATTCTTTGTAAATGACTAACTTGCTTCTTTAAAACAGATTTTTAGATATGAAAATTATGACAAAAGTGACAAAATCAAACTCATTATAAAAGATTTAAAAAATAAAATCTCACCATCAAACAGAATATCTTGATAATGGATATTATCCTTTGCTGCAGCTTCAGCAGCCTCTTTTTCCCATTTAGCTCGTTTTAATTCTCTCATTCTGTCATCAGCTTCTAATCCAAGTCCAACTCCAGGATTTTCAGGTCTAAGTTAAAATATATTCCAATGAATTTAAAAAAAATATCATATCAAACAAACCTTTCATTTGAATATTAACTTACCTTGTTAATTCATCATCTCTAGCAAGAAATGAAGGCAAATCACTCCTGAGACAGCGTCTTGTACGACCTAATGCGTCAGTAAATTCAATCCATTCAGAATCATCCATATCTATTATATGACCATCTTCATCTACATCAATTCTAATTTCTTTTCTTTCACGTGATTCTTTGATATTATCAATTGCTTTTTGTTGAAAGTTGACAAGAGATTGGGATAATACTGGATGTTCTGTTTCATCGTGACGTAATGCTTCAGAAGTCATTTTCTCATATAATTTGGCTTTAGCTTCTAATATCGATCTATTTTAAATTACAAAAAAACATATAAAATTGAAAGTCAATTCTTAATTAATTACTTTTAATACAATATATTATTTTACTTTGCTTTGTCATAAGATTTCTCCTCGTCAGCTAACTGTTCTTTATCTCTATTTGCTCGACTTTCTACTCCTTTATTTTTCTGAGAATATTCAGTTTGTTTTTTCAATAAGTTCTGATTTCTTCATACTTTTTGACACGCCAGATTGCTTTGATCTTGTTGCTGCTAATTCTGCTTGTTTTCTAATGAGTTCAGCTTTGAGTTCAATGAGAGACTGCAAAAAAGAGTAACAAATTATTACAAACTCTTTTCAGTAAAATCGAAATTATAATTAACTTACCGAAGACATTCCGACGTCAATTTTTTTCGAGTCCATCTTTACTACCAAATCACTTTTCAGTTTTTATTTAGATAGTAAGAAATAATGTCAGTAGACAATAATTCACGATTTGTTAATTAATAATTACTAAAATATTTCAGAAACATCAACTTTGTTCACTTTCCTTTTCTTCTGGTTTACACTAAGCGGCACCGACGAGAGACGAGATGTATTCGTTGCACATAATAATATTGGTAATTACTAATTAGATTTGCCTATTGCACTTCATAAATTATTAGTTATTCAAATTACATTCAAAATTTTAGAATTTGATTTTTTATTTTGACACTTCAACTTTGTTGTTGTCGACCACATGTAAATAAATCCTCAAAATTCGCGGCTTTTCCTTTCCAGTGAAAGCATAAGAAATTGTATTTTCTGGAGACAGATAGTGCTGCTGGATAAGCTTGGAATAAGAAAATGAACAAAGGAATTTTACATGAACTTTTTACTATTTTTTTATTTTGCATATTTAAAGAGTTATTTCAATCCAGAAAGTGAAACTGCCTACTCACAGTTTGAGTTTATGCAACATTGTAATTATGAATTTGCAGAGAGACGAAAACCATTGTATACTTTCTTAGCTAGTCTCTTTACTTTCCTTTCATGCAAGTCACTTTCTTGAAAAAATATAAAAAAAGAGAAAGTTGAATCTATACTGAATTCGGAATTGGTAATTTATCAGTTTTTAAGCAGTAATATTAATGACACCTTTTCACTTCCTCATTCGGTTCACTTTTTTCGAGAGTTATGACTCATTTATTATTTACAACTTTAGCTAGAGTAGTTGAGGTTAGTAGTAGTATAAATTTCAATCAATAACTTTGTAGTAGTCGAAACTTTTGTCAAATGTGACACAGTATAACGCAAGTAATATAATGCAATGTAAGTAAGTAGTTGGATTGGAGAGAAAATTTTTTATTCAGAATTCCATTTTGGACGTCGACTTTTCATTAGTAGTTCACGCAATGTTATACATATTATTATGAGAGAGTGCCTTATAAATTCTTATTACAACTTACATAATATAATAATTATAATATGTAAATTTTGTAAATATACAATATAAAATCTCACTTTGACAATATTTCTAAACAATTGGCTTAGTATTCTTACTCTACAACAATAATAAATAATTATTCATTTAGTTATTATACAGTCTTTACATTATCAAAATTTATTTAGTTCATATGAATTCAAGTCACCGCACCCCGAAAAAAACTTTATAAATATTTCATACTTTTCATTAGTAGTTCACGCAATGTTATACATATTATTATGAGAGAGTGCCTTATAAATTCTTATTACAACTTACATAATATAATAATTATGATATGTAAATTTTGTAAATATACAATATAAAATCTCACTTTGACAATATTTCTAAACAATTGGCTTAGTATTCTTCTTATTCTACAACAATAATAAATAATTATTCATTTAGTTATTATACAGTCTTTACATTATCAAAATTTATTTAGTTCATATGAATTCAAGTCACCGCACCCCGAAGAAAACTTTATAAATATTTCATGATGGACTGTCTACATCGACAACACTATGTATTTTTTGTGACTGGAGTAACTTTGACTTATTCTTGGCATAAATCGGTTCTCTTTTTACCGATCCGTTCATAAAAGACAATGCTTCTGACGTAACCACTTCACCGACTGTTTTCGTATTATTTTGACCATGAATTGTCTCCTGAAGACGAGTAGGTGAGTTAATACCAACAAGACTTCCAACCACATTTTGAATGTGACCATTTGGAACTGACCCACTGTAGAAAAGTATAAAAAAGTCAAAAATAAAAGTCAAATAAATTACATCATCCATTCTTTTTCTCTCTCTCTCGGTCACATCAAGAATAGAGTTATTATTATAAATGCATATATGCAAGCAAGCAAGGAGAAAGTTGATAAAAGGAACGATTATCACGTTAGAAAATCAATAGGAGATTTATACAGTTTGTATCCATCCATCCACACAAATATATATAGTATAAAATCAATACATTTATTGATAAATTATGTATCGGTTTCCTTTTGTTCGTTGTTGATTGATCCTCTCCTTTTATACTACTACTGTTGTTTGTAAGTAAAGCATTATGGTTCTTGTGGAGAGAAAAGGCCACTTTACTACATTTATCTCTCTACCTATGTATGCTCACTTTTTATGACGAAACTAGCTCTATCATCGTTTTATAGTGTTTGTATTTTTCTTACTGTCTCTAATACTACAAACTATTTTGATGTTTTTTGATAGAAAAACAACAAACACTCATATAAGATTGTTTGATGGCTTTTATTTTTTTGTTACATTTTCTATATGGTCTATCTTTCTCAAAGTCAGAGAATTGTAATAAATGAGTAATATTCTCTTAGTTAGAAATCAAAGTTGAAAAACCTCATTAATTCTACCTCATTTGTCATCAGCTATCATCTCATTTCAAAGTATTAGAAAAAGTTCTGCCCACTTCATTAGTCACAAACACCTTACACAAAACTTTTGTGAGTAGCATGTCATTCATTGCCTTTCATATAATACTCCTTTCGTGTCTCGAAGTCACACAAGAAATGAAATTCTTTGACTATTGCTTCCGTGAGTAGCAAATGAAATGAAACACGTCATGCATTGCTGCTTGACTGATCATAAAAGTCGAAAATATAGTAACGAAATTAGCCGTTGAGTAAATAAAGAAGTGAAAAGAAAATTTGAAATGAAGGAAACATAAAAGTTCAACTTGTGCACTGAAGATATGAACTCGAGTGACTTGTAAACATGAAGAAAAGAAAGAAAGGATTACATTATTCTTAAAGGTTCAATGCCCACTCACTCACTAGTCATATTTTCTTTGGATTAATATTTTTTGTTTATAATGAAATATATTATATGTTATTTACATTAAAAACTGCATTTCAAGGTGACCCTTTTGACGTAAATTGTGCAGAAAACCACTAAAATAGCTAATGGCATTGAAATTGTATATTTTTCATTAATTGACAGTCCAATTCTATGCATTAAAATGTCACATTACAATTTATTGCAAAATTCTTTTCTATTTAAACTTGGTCTTTGCTCGCCATATTTGTCATTGAAAATAATTTTAGATTCCTTTTATTATAATACTGTAGCTGAAAAAAATTTGTAAGTCTTTTAATTCCACAGAAGTTGTTTTTTTTTAAAAAAAAAATAAAATCTCTTAATATAATATTTCAGAACAAGATGCTACTCGTCTCTTCTTCTGCAATTTTCCTTCTTGCCATAACTTCAAGTGTAACAGCAGCAAGATTCAATTATGGGAAGCATTTTCCACAAGGAGAAGATGGTGTAAATTTCATCTATGGAGATAATGGAATGTGGAAGTCTATGTTCCCACTCAATTACATTTGGAATTATTATCAACAATACGCAACTGCCGATCATCCTTATGGTCAACAAGAATTAGTTGAAACAGCTAATGGAGAAATTAGTCAATTTACATCAAGAGATTCTGATGGTAATTTAATGTGTGATAGTAATGAAGATCTCCAAGTTGATGGATTTTGTGGTGAAGGTTTCTTTGAAGTAAGAACATATAATGCAAAAGTGAAACATTTTAAATAATAATTCTTTTAAAAACTATATATAGGATAATGGCCTAGGCAGAAAAGGAACTAAAGAAAGTCTTCCACTTGGAATCTATTGGTTTGACGATAATTACATGGCAAAATTCATGAGTAACGCTTATAATAAACCAGTACCATCTAAAGTAACAGATAAAAATGGTTATATTAAATGGAGACCTATTGGAGGTGAAACAGATAAATGGTCTGTATCAAATTTAGATGATTTCCAATCTTTATCACTTGATGGTTTATATTATTTGGCGAGAGGAGATACAAATAGAGCAATGCAAAAATGGAACCGAATTTTAGACAAAAGTGGTTCATATTGGGATTCAATTAAAAAACAATACAATTATCCTAGTATTACTGAAAATTGTGATTTAGCATTATGGAGAATCTTTTCTGAATATCTACGTGATGTTCATGGACCTTCTTTTGCTGATAAATCAAAAATTCTTCAACATTCCGTTGCAATGCGCTCTCATATTTTAGATAATCAAGAAAAATCTTACAATGGAACAAATCTTGGATGGACCAAGTTTAATAATGACGATTCTTATATAAATACAAAAAGTACTGTATGTAGTATTCTTGCTTTATCTGTTAATGCTAAATATATATTTGAACTGGATAGAGAACCAATGAAAGTTTGGTCTACATATAATATTGAAAAACGCTCAGATCATTCTATTTCTGCTATTGTTGGATCAACTACACCTAATAGACATATGTCATTTGGCCCTTATAAAACATTTTCATTAGGAAGATATACAATTGAATTTATTCTTCGTACTGATACTCCAGTTGATGAGATTGCTAAACTTGATGTTGTTAGTGATGGCTATAATAGTAATTATAGAGAAATTGCTAAGAGAAGTGTTGATATTAGAGACTTTGAAAATGGTCAAGTTAACAAATGGGCTTCTGTTAAATTTAATGCTGACATTATAAATGCTACAGCATTGCATGAAGTTAGAATTTGGTGGACTGGAAAGAGCAATTTGGATGCTGCATTCGTAATGATGAAATAATAAAATTTTAAATATAAAATGTCTTATATAAAAATTGGAATCTAAATAAACTAAAGCCAATTTTTTGATTAATATCTGAAATTTATCTAACAGTTGTACCACAATGTATCATATATTATTCACTCGACTTTGTAATCATACAAGGTCAAGTGATCAAAATAATAATAACAATCAATCAAAAAGAGTGACATATCATTATTATCACTAAAAAACATCTGCTACCACAATATTATTTTAGAGTTTTTTTTCTTAAAGTCAGTATCTCAATTTAGTTGCTAGTAAAGTGTACAAAAATGAAGTGTCATTTAATTCTAATAGCTCTACTTTGTTTACTAACGTTTTCAACCACAATAACAACAGCAGTCATTTTCAACTATGGACAACATTTCCCTCAAGGCCTTTCAGCAGTAGATTATATTTATAGCAACACTAACGGCACATGGAAGAGAATGCGTCCATTACAATACAATTGGAATTATTATGAACATTGGGCAACAGCAAATCATCCATATGGAAAAAGTGAACTAATTTCAGCAGCAAATGGAAGTGCATATTATACAGCAAGAGATGCTAATGGTTATCTTTTATGTGACTTTAATCAAGATTTAGAACTTGACGTTGAAGATTGTGGCTCAGCTTTTCATGAACATAGTGGACGAGGTCAACAAGGTTTAATAAAAGGAAATCCATTTACTCAATTTTGGCTTGATGACAATTGGTTAGCAAGATATATGAGTATTGCATATAATCGTCCTCATCCTAATGGCTTAACAGATCAACCAGGCTTTATGAGATGGAAAATTATTAGTGGTGATACAACAAATTGGATTTTATATAATTCTGATCATTTTGACACACTAGCATTAGATGGACTTTATCATATAGCCAAAGGTGAAATATCCCTAGCAAAATCAAAATGGGATAGATCATTAGTCAAAAGTGGAGCTGTATATGATTCAGCTAATCAACAATATGAATATCCAAATATACATGAAAATTATCATATGAGTTTATGGAAACTATTTAATGAATTTATATATGATTCTCCAACTCTTTCAAATGAAAATCGTAATACAATTTTACAACACTCAGTTTCTCTTCGTTCTCAAATATTAAATAATCAAGAAGTAACTGCCGATGGAGTTTATATTGGTTGGATTTCTAACATTGGAGACTCAAATACATTAATTAATACTGAAGGAGTCTCATGTGGTACATTATCCCTCGGTGCTAATGCAGAATATGTTTATGAAGTTGATAGAAGACCAATGAAAATTGGATTTGGTGGAAATTATTTTATTAGAGAGTATCATGCTCTATCTGCTGTTGTTGGTTTATCTAATTCAGGAACCATGAGTTATGGACCAGATGTTAATTTAGAAAGAGGCAACTATTCTGTTGAATTTATTTTAAGAACAAATAATCCAATTGATAATATTGCTCAATTGACAGTCTACGATTCAACTAGTGATACTATTCTAAATTATGTTAATGTTACTGCTAATCATTTTACTGGAGGAGCAAATCAATGGGCAAAAGTTGTAGTACCATTTACAGTTACTGAAGCTCAACATACATTTCAATTTAGAACTTATTGGTATGGAATTAGTAATTTAGATATTTCAGTAGTTTCAGTAAAATAATACAATTGTAAACTAACCAATAAAAAAAATCTGCCTGGAAAAAAACTGAAACGTGTGTACATATTTATTACGTAACTTGATATTTGCTCTAGCATAGAAAAACTGTTTACTAAAAACTATAACTATACTTTATATGTGCTTTTGAAATATTTATTAGAAGAAACATAATATATCAGTTTTTAGAAAGAGGTTCACTGGTTCACGCTATCTGTCTACTACATACTCTGATAATCCATTGGGAGTTTACTTTCATCGATTGATTTGATTGATTGTTGGTTCTTTCATATGCATAATAATGACTAAATTATACCATACGTATTATTAGGAAGGAGAAGTCATTCTGTAGTAAACTAATTTTTAATGGAGTATAATGGCTTCTTGTCACTCTCTTTCTTTTTTTCTTATATAGTAGCATTACGTATGGCATTATGTGAGCATTATTAAAGACAAGGTCAGTATTATTGGAAAGTAGAGTAGAAAAAAGTCACAAGAAGTATTATAACACTGTGTGGAATTTTCCCCAAGACTTTCTCTACATTCTTTTAGTCAACCCTGAATTACAACATATATAGAGTGACACTTGTTCATCACATTATTACCCGCAAATGAAAATTTACGATACTAGGGCAAGGTAAAGGCAAGGCAAAGAAATAAATAAATTAATGTCTCACATCTATTGCATGATTATACTCAATTATTGTCTATTTTATGTGAGTTATTAAACATGAATACTAAATACAAAATGTGCAACATACGACTACTAACTAACTAAAAGAACTTAAACTAATGAGTTTTCTCATTTGCTTAGTTTGAAAATACTTGAGAAAACAAATGAGTCAATTAAATCATTGGATACATGTACAAACAACTAGAAAGTATACAAATGACTAAATAAGTGAAAGCAATAATAATCCATATTTTCTGATTAATAATTCACTCACTCATAGTTATATTCTTCTCTACGTGATATGATACTAATGATATACGACATAAAGAACTTACTTGGTATTAAAATGTCGAACTTTGGAGTTGTCTTCTAGTAAATCAGATGAAGTTACTTTGTCACTTCTTCCAACAAATGACGTAGATATTTGATGCGTATCACCTTTCCAACGAACTAGAACGAATAAAATGGCTGCAGAGATTAGTACGAGACTTATAGGAATTGATAATGAAACAATGAGAAACATAATTTCAGAGTGACTGTCATAAGTTGTTGGAACAAGAATAGAATCATTGACATGGCTAAAGAAACAAGGAAATGTTGTTCCTATGTCTTTATACTTGGCTTCAAAATCTGAACAAGTTACTTCAGGTGGATCTAAAAATATAAACGAAATTTTTGATCTAATTGTCAATTTTGAGACATGAAGAGAAATTACAAAACTTACAGCCACAGCCTGGAAGAAAAAATAGTTAAAATTAGTTACCACTGTAAAAATCAATGTACAGTAAATAAATTTGTACATACCTCCAGGATTAACTAATAAAGTTCCATCTAAAACAAATGACAATATTTATTTATATACATTTAAAAAATAATGTAATTTTATAATCTCACTCTTTATAATTAGATTAGATGGCAGAAAAGCGGCTTCTTCTTCTTTAGAAGAATTGCTAATTGAGTAATTTTTTATATCGGATTCTATACTATATTCGACCATTATAAAATAACACCAATACATATCTACTGTACACCCTTCCCTACATGATCTATAAAGGGGACAAAAAATACAATGATGTCATCAAATAAGTTAAAGCATAAAGCTTGTGACAGCTTACGGAATAGAACATTCATCAGGCCCAGTTCCGTTTCGAACCTCAATAGTTCTAACAAAAAATAATAAGTATACAATATGTTCTTATTATTAAACTGATCAAATTTATTCATTTACCTGCATTGAACAGGCTCTGTAGAAAATTTCGCTTCCAGTCCAACCAGAATAGGATCCACAATCAAAGGTACAACAAATAGTAAGGAAGAACTCGATAAGATAAGAACAAGACTCAATACCAATAGTCATTGAAAGTTTTAATCTCTGTTTCCAGCCAGGTTTCTCATCACCATTTTTCTTATTATCACTTAAATTATTATTGAGCCCTGGAGCTGTGCTCACACTACCAAAAGATCTTTTATTTTTATTAATTAAAGCTCCACGACTCCTACAAGTTGTAAAAGTGTCATTCATAATTACTCCACTGTCACTAGTACTACCTATTTTTTGACCTGTTGAAGAGCCTTTTGAACATTTTGAATTTGAACTGTGACTCGCACTAGGTCGTCTATTATGATTATTTTCACTAATTGAATTTATCATGGCATTACTACTTTTACTCAAACTACTAGCTTTAGTTCCACTTTGCAAGTTTTGCTTATAAGAGCCACTTAGTGAACTAGCTCGAGTGTTTGTTGTACTACTTCCTGTATTATTGCCACTTGTAGTAGTTGACATTTGTTGCTGTTGCTCATTGTTGTTTGTATTATTATTTCCACTTTTATATTTACCATCTGAAGTTGTTGCATACAAACTTCCACGAGTAGACATATTCCATTCTGTAACTTCAGGACTATTATTTTCCTCTTGCTGACTAAATGTAGACATGTATAAAATATCTTCATCTTCATCACCATCATCATCTAAACTTTGAGGAAATGTTGTTAGAGACTCCTTTTTCTTAAATACTCGTCGTGGTGGCACAGGTGGTGGAAATTTTTTAGTTTTTCTTGGCTCATTATTAGTTTGAAGAATTTTGTCAAATTCTTCTTGCTGCAATTGAGATGGTTGAACATATATAGTTCTATCATTTGGATCACGAATAGGTTGAGACAGTAAAAAATCTTGTTCGTCTTGGTCTACATTATTAGTAGTAGCAAAAACAGACTTGAGAACATTATTCTGATTCTCTTTTCTCATGTTGTTATTGTAGTGATTTTCATTATCAATGTTAGTTTCTTCTTCCTCTTCTTCTTCTTGCCTAAAACCATTCTGAACCATTTCACTTGTAGTTGCATTATTATTAGTTGTTGATATTACAGTGGAATTAGTATTATGATCCCATATAATAACTTCTGATTTATCGTTGAGCTGTTGTTGTTCTTGTTTTTGAAACTGTTTGGTCTCACGTAACTCAGTCAAAGGCAAGCTCATAGTTAGTTAAATTCCTTACATAAAACTGAAGATAGTAGAGAGCAGGAAGATTTAACAACATATTAAGAATTTGATACGAGTACAATGTATTGACTTCTTTTTTTTCTTAAAAAAACTTTCACACTTATTGTATGTATACCTCCAAGAAAATTTCACATTATTTTTACGTTAATAATGATGGCAGTAGCCATTTTCATTTTCTCATGAAATGACACTCAAAGGTTACTAAATGTAATGTAAGAGAAATGTATATGTGTGCATATATGTAAAAACGACGACACCACTTCAACTCAAGGAGACTGACAACAGTTCTTCAAATACTTACTTATATGATACTATACATAACTACACTTTAGTTCTCTCTCTCAGTATTCAACTTAAACTAGCACTTTATTGACTAGTGGAGCGCACATTAATAGTTGATGACAAAAGTGTATTATAGTGATACCCTATGTTTGTTGTGTCACATATATATTCCAACTGACCAAATAAAATATGATACCATGAGTTCTCTTCTATTAGTATATGTAGTACGTTTTGCTATTGTTGTTGCCGGCTCAGATTCTTTTAACTTTAGGATACCGAAAAGGAAAAAGAGTGTAGAAGAGAGAAAGTATTACAATTGCAGTGTTGTGTGTCACTCTTCTTCTTTTGAAATGTTTCTGAAGTACACTTTATACTTTGTTACTCCATGAAGAAAGTAGGCCTAAAAAGAACAGAGTAAGAAAAAGCACTTGACTCATGTGTAGTATTTATACTGGAGTAGAGAAAGTTGTTTCTCTTCCAAATAACAGTCAAATGTTGTGTGGAATTTTGAGTGAAAGCATAGAAATTAAAGTCACAACGAGTCTCACTTTTGGTAGTTTTCCTTACAACTTTTCTCTTATACTTATGTAGATATACACATGTCGTTAGCTTCTTTTTCTAATTGCATAAGTGCTTCTCCTGCCTCTTATGCACTAACGCTGGTATACTTTTATGCTATACTTTATGAAATTACATGATGACTCACTAATTACAACATTCATTTGACTGCAGTTGTTGTGCGTATATGTAGCAATATTTCTGCAAGAGTATATCAGTACCAATGAAAGTATACTACGACATATCACTAATTGCTCCATTTAAGTAGTTAACAGTGTAGTGTCACACGAAAAGGAAAAACTTTAGGTAGTAGTCGTATCTATATAGAACTCTATATACAACTTGTGGAAGTTTCCATATAATACCATTTCTTTTTTATGCCGTTGGCTTTTAGAAGGTTCAGAATAAGTTGTGCTATGTCCTCCTTTTCATTGAGTGACAATGCTATAAAATAAAGCTTTGTTGTATTTGTTTTTTTTTGTTTATTTTTATGTTTATTTGCTGGTAACGCTTTGTTCTATATGTTGGGCATGTGTGGGCTTTATTGATTGCTCAATCAGTCCTCAATTAGATATTTTTGGGAGTAGGACAGTGAAAGAAAAAAAATTGCATGTATCTTGACACTTTTTCTAAAGAAGTGAGCAAAAAATGACCAGAGGAATGCACGTTTAAAGAGATCTTGACACCTAATACTTTCAATACTTTCTTTTTTGATGACCAAAAAGAGATTTAGAGCAAACTGGCTTATATTGAATGAAAAAGTGGGTCGCTTTTTTACTTTGTGGTTAATTCCAAAAATACTAGATAACTGCTGCTCCTCCTAAACTTTAAAAAGTTATACAGGAAGGAGTGAGGATTCATTAAAACAATTTTAAACGACGTTAACGAATGTCTAAAAATTAACAAATTATGTGGCATCAAGAGTGGATTCAGTACTTTATTCATGTACATTTGACAATTACTGCAGATCATAAGATTTTTATCATGTCAAAAGTAAAAAAATGACACTTCAACTTTTAGGAAGGTATAAAATATGTGCATTTTAGTATGTTTTACGACTTTGGAGTCATCATGGTCAATGATATAAAGAGAAGATTGAGAGTAATTTCCGGTAGAAACTACCTGACCACCTGTCTATCTCTAACCTTATGCTATACATTTTGTGAGACCTTTAACAACTGTTATATTGCAGGTATAGCTTTAGTAGTCATAACTCAAATGGGAGCAGATACGAAGCCATAATGTCTTTTTACCTATACTAATACTCAACATTTTCATCAATTAAATTATATATGATTCTAAACCATTACAAGTAGAGTTGAGTAGTCTCACTAAAGGATTAAAGAAAGAATAAGCAACATCATCTTGTTCATCATGAGCAAAAATCACACATGAGAAGATACAGCTTATAATAACTAATTTTTATGAGCTCTTAAAAATTAATATTTAATGATAATTCTCATAATACATAGAGTTGGTAGGTTGTTGGACATGAGAAATTAATCAGAAATTGAGCTTTCACTTTGCTTCTTACTTTCTCTTGGAGAAGACAGCAATGCCTAAACACGGCTTAGAATTGAATTAGAATGAAGGAGCTTTCTCAGCTTTTACTCGTTGGATGGCAGTTGGTGAAAGTTGTTCAATTATTTTGCTTTCTTTCTCATGTTTCACTTTCGCATGCTCCTATTTTTACTCTTAAACGTCATAGTCTCATAAGTGGAGTAATGCAGAGAAGAGAGAGAAAAATCGACACATTTTACTCAATAGCATGCTCCATGTTTTCCAGATAAAGAGCCAGACAGTCGGCTTTTTTAGTTTGTTGACGGTGAAAGTTTTCCCATAGTTTTTCTTGGCTTCCTATATAATATGTAATAATGAATAATGGTTCATAATTTTGTACTCATGTTTCATATTTGAATATTAATTCTGTCCTTGTTTTTTGTTGATGAGATAATTTCATTAGTCAGAAGGATAATTGCATTTGGTTAGTTTTCTATAGTGTCATGCAAGCATATGATGAGTAGTCATATTATTATCTACTAAAAATATGGGACAATTAATTAACTAATGAATTAATTAACAAAACTGAAGATATGAAATGAACACCATTAAAAAACTCTTATATAAGTAAAGTATTCACAACTGGCTTGAAAGTATTTGAGTGGCAGAAAAATTGAACTACGTTTTCATTTTATGTGGTTAGTTTTCTAAATTTTCAAAAGGTATTAAGTCAATTACATTATTGCTTTAAACTTTTACTTGGAAATGAAAGTCGGAAAATGAAAAACACAATTAAACGTGATATATAATGGAATATTATGTCTTTCAGAGTTTGTGTTACGCTCTAGTGGATTTTAATATGTGTTTTATGATACCTGCAACAATCATTTTAAACTTGTGAAACTCACTCACAAAGCTTTACTGTAGCAAAATTACAAATATAAAATACATGACACACTTAAAAGAAAAAAAACACTTTCTTCTGCACTCTTCCTCTCTCTACAGATTCTTCTTCACTGTGACTGAGAGATGTAATATCTCAAGAGAATTTCTTTATCGTCTACTATCTTTTTCTACCCTATAGTCTCAAGCTTATGCAGTAGTTTGATGTAAAGTTAGAATCTAACTGTAAGATCTTTCGTTTGCTTTATGCATCATCACACACATGTACAATATATAAGATCGTAGAAAAGAATGAGGTAAAGTAAAGAAAAAAGTACAAAAAAAAACTCTTTTGAAACCAATTAGAGTTTTCAACTTGCAAAACTACAACAGATGTTGTTGCTTCTAGAATATTATATTATATTTCGTCGTCTATTTTGTTGTATCATCTCATTTTGCAAAGATATTTTTAGCTCTGCTTCTCCTTTCATGTCTTTCTCTTTCTCTCTATTCGATCTCATCTTTCTACTAGAGAAAGATCATGTTCATATCATCTCTCTTTCTCTGCTCTTTTGCCTCAATTTTTTTGTCATTCCATATTACTTATATACACAGAGAGAGATAAGAAGAAAGATGAAAGAAAGCAGTTTTGAAAATTCTTGAATAAATAAGACATGCGGGCAACACTGAAAAAATTAATATGAAAGCTTGCTTCGAGAGAGAAGAAAATGCAAATGAGATTTCAAATTGAAAACTATTCAAACTTCATATTAGAGACTTTTTAAAAAGAAATATTTTGATGATAACAATCTTCTTTTTTCATGAATGACGCAAAATGTCCAAGTCTAATAAATAAAATGAGATTTGGCTTGTTAAAGTTTACAAGTGGGTATCGTGTGTGTTTATATGTGTACACAGATTGCATTTCACATATATAATATGTATACTTACTTATCGTGTATAGAATGGCGTCAGACGATGAGGTTACTTTCGGTCAATTAATTTACTTACACTAGAGAAGAAAAAGCCTCACACAAAAACCTACGCAGCTCGAAATAAAATCGTGTTACATAGACTTTTGACTCCAGAGAAATTTCTGTCCTCTCCAACATATATATATATATAGTATGTACATATAAGAATGACGTAGTCAACTTTCGTTCTGACCTAACAAAATGTTGGCTTTTACCAACAAGGAAAAAGAAGTACAAGTTGGAAAATGTACAAACATGAA
>VCNE01001598.1:0-13057 GCA_009869805.1 Oncopodura yosiiana
GCTTTCTTCTATCTATCTTCACATTTGCTTTTACATTAGTCGACCCTTGATGTTTGGATTACTTTTTTTTCTTTCGTCTTTCGATCACTACTTCGTTTTGTATTATAGACTCTTTCCTATCTCAAAGATTCTCAACTTACAAACGTTATATAGTAGCAAGCGAGAACAACGTTTAGACTTAACAATTGCAACTCAAGATCAGAATTTTTTTATAGTCAATAATATAGAGATCTTTCTTTTGCCGAATTGAGAGAGAGATTGAACTTGTAGCTTGGCAACTAGATATATAAAATTCGTCTCTTTTTTCTACAACTATTATTATTATCTCTCTCTCTCTCTAGCATTGTGTGTTCCCGTTTAGATTTTCCCTAGTGATACATATAGTGATCAATCAAAGAAGAAACGCTGAAGCTTTACTATGTATTGAAATCGTCACGAAAATGACAGACTAGAGAAACTTTCTCTCTAATGCATCCGTCTCTCATCTTTTTTTATCAAATGACAAACTATATCAAACATCGAATCATTACCGTAAAACTTGGAGTAGCAGCAGAGAAGGAGGAAAGTAAATGTTGGAATCTTTGCCACAGCTTAGACCATACTGCAAGTTTTACGGTAGATCATTTAACGCATGTCAGTCATGAGAGAAACATTTCTTGGAAATTTTATATATATTTTTAGAATTAGTTGTGAATTTTAGGTTTCCACTAGTCATAGTACTACAGAGATATTAGCAATTGAGTAACTAATCGATAAGAATTTTTGTGAGCTATAAGATCATTGAGTATGAAATGGGCTAGCTTTTATTCTGGCACGTGAGAAAATTCTACATTTTTGGATTCCATTTTCCATTTACAAAGTAAAATTCATCATCTCCATCACTCGTAGACTTTTCTCTATATATATCCTATGTCGTCTACATAGAACTAAAAACATAGGAGAGAACTCAACTAAGCTGCCAATAAGTTTTCTGTTTGCACTTGGCTAAAAGCATATATAAAATATAAAGCCTAATACTTTTTCTCCTCTTGTGTGAGACGAGTGATGTAAGTACGTATTTATAATGATTGAAATTGAATTGAAAGTTTTTTGTCCTCTGATCTCTTCTCTCTCTCTCTCTCTTTACACACACACAGAGAGAGAGCAGCGTATTATGTACATATAGGAAATCCCTAAGAGAAATATGGAATTTTGTTCTATATATTTATTTAGCTTTACATTCAACTAATGGAATCTATATATACATATAATGGTATAATGCTAAAGGGGTTAGGTTCTCATAAATATGAGATTTATGTTTTGACAGCATGTTTGGGTTTCTATATAATACTTCTCCATGACAAAAGTCTGGAAACTTTCATTAGCCATTTTTGTTTGTTTTTTCTAGGTAAGCAACCGTGAAGTTGGGCAAGAATGTACAGAGTGTCGAATAATTGTTTGTCGCATGTGTGGTGGAATGTCTCCTCATCCAGAGTCAAAGGTGAGTCAATTTTATTTTTAATTTGACCTAGCGATAACCAGTAGAGAATTTTCTTCATCATATAAACTTTGACTTTTCTCAAATGAGCCAAAAAAAAATTGGCCACACATTTTGAATAAGTAGACACAGAGAATATTTTATCACTTTATTTTCACTCTCTTCTTCTTTAGTGTTTGTGAAAGGAGCAATAAGCTTTCTCTTTATGTAGATGTAGCTTTTTTGGAACGCTATTTTCTTCAAGTCCATCGATCAAGTTAATTGTATTGAGTGAGTGACGTGACATGGCATGATGACATAGCAGCACAGCGTCGTCTATAATGTATCTCTTTCATTTCACCAGACTCATTTATTATAATAAAATAGTTGTGAATCATCGTAGCTCTTTTTCTCTCTCTATTATTCCTCCAGCTCTGTCTTGTGATAAACTAGTTTATGTGTAAATATATGCTCAGCTCTCGCCGTTGACCTCATTAACTTCCGCTAACTAACATGAATCAATATGCCACCTACAACACTTGACTATTAATTTGCCTCTAACTATTGATTCTTCATTTACAATTGAAATTGCTTTGGAGAAAATAAATTATATGTCTTTCATATACTCATAGAAAACTGGGTCTCCATGAATTGCATTGAATTGGTCTTTTTAGACTTCGATTACTATCATCATGCAACATCTTTAATAAAAAAAACCTAACATCATTTTTAACTCTTTTTTTACAGAGGCCAGAGTGGACATGTGGCAACTGTTTAAAAAGGCGACGACAAATGGGACCAGTTCCTTTGGCTAATGTTCCAGCCAGTCAACAAGGCCAACAACGTCCACTTGGTCCATATGCTCAACAGCAGCCTGTAAGTTTCTTATACATTTATATAATATCCTACCCTTCTCTTCTCTAATGTCTCTTTTTTCACAGATGGATTGGGATCGTGGCGGTGGACCGACAATTCTTCCAGGAGAAAGTGCCCAGCAAGCTCAACAGAGATGGGAAGCTGAGCAACGTGAGTTTGATCCTGAAGCTCTCAAAAGTTTACCTTTAGAAGAACGTTTGCGAATGTTGGATATTGAGACACCACCTCCACCTGCAACAATTTGTTCTCCTCCAGAACAACAACAACAACCATCTCATGAAATTCTCGCGCATTCAAATGACCCCATAACTTCTACGGCAATAACAGATACTTCTTCTACATCTTTAGGCTATGAATACGAAGACTCCAACAGGGGAGTCATTTTTAGATCAACATCAAAAATCTCTTAGTCAACCAACCATCACTAGTATTACCACCAGTTCCTTACCCACTAGTTCCTTACAACAACAAAATATTTTTTCTCCTCCTGAACAACCAACATCCTCATCATTTCCTTCTCATTTGCCTACAAACATAATCACAACTACTACCACCACCATAACTTCATCATATAATGTACCTTTTACATCATCAGGTTTAATTTCTAATATTAGTTCTGGGCCTGAGCTCACTACTACTGCATCATGGATCAGATGCTCCTTGCTCCTCCACTAGTCAAATTATTACATCCTCATCTCCACACATTATTAGTTGCTCTTCCTCCAGCACAATTTCCCAAACACCTTCTTTGCCTTCTTTTGCTAATAATTCTAAACCGCCACCGCTTGTTCATCAAACAGTTCGCTCATCAAGTCTTGAAATGGAGTCTGATGGCTCTATTAATGGTTCATTTTTACAAGCAATAAGTCACGAGAGTGAGACGATGTCTTTCGTCTCTCAAATACAACCAAATACATCAACTACTCTTCCTCCATCGTATGAAAGTTCAGTCTCCTCTTCTTCATTAATTATGTCACCACCAACTGAAGTTGCAAAGGCTCATGAAATAATAATACCAAAGCCTCCACCAGTTGATGAAAAAACTACAGCTTTGATGCAAGAGCTCAGTAAATTACAATCAGAAGTACAATCATATAATCAGAAAAGACGTCAAAGACAAGTTGAAGAAATTACAGTAGCAACTAGTAAAGCTAAACGTCATCATCATAGACCTAAACCTAAATCTCCATCACCAAGTCCAAGTCCACCAAGTCCTGTAAAATCACCACCAAGACTTACAACATCAATTCATAGAGAAACTGCTATTCTTGGAGAGATGAGTAGAGATCTTATGATGTTGTCACCAGAAGAAGAATTAAGTCCTGAAGATGAAAGTCCAGGACCAAGGAAAGCAATAGTATTACGAGAGACTGAGTTAGATGATTATAAAAGTTCATCAGAAGAAGAGGTGGAGGAAGGTAGTAGTGATGAGGAACGAAGAGAAATTATTGGTGGTGAGGTTGTCACTTATTATGATCATAGTCCAGGAGAAGTGTATACAATTCCTGAAGAGGAAGATGAAGGTGGCTCACCAACTGGTGGTGATTTGGTCACAAGTTTGAAGAAACAGAGAGCATTGCCGCAACAAACAGGAGGTGGAGTAGCAACAGCAGCAGTAATAACAGTGCCAGCGCCAGGTGAGTGGGCATTAAAATTTTTACGATGCATCTTCCTTTCGTGGCATGCTGACAAAAAATAAATTACTAATTAAGAAACTCATTTAAGAAGAGTTTTTTTTCAGTGGTTGGTCAATGGGTGATAAAATAAATGCATGCATGTTTATTTTCTTCTCACAATATAAAATGTTTAGTGGTGACTGAGTGATGACAACTTTTGAACTCTTTTTGGAGCAGAGATGAATTCAATTGATTTCTATCCCACATTCTTTGCCTATGAAAAAAATTATTTGCATGTCGATCCAACTAAGAAATTTATTTCACTGTAAATTAAACTACACAATTTTTTTTAATTCTCTCCGCTGTTGTCATCAACTCGGTTCGCCACAAATTCATTCCTGAGCTCAGTCTCCAGAGTTTTTCCAAGGCGAGAAAGAAGCAGCATGTCAAAACAGGCTTTTTTGTTTGACAATCTATCATTAATTGGCCTTCTCTCATAAAGTTTCTCTCTCTCTCTCAGTGTGTTTTACTAATTAATTCTCTCGATATCTCTCTATATATTTATTGCCTCTTTCTCTCTCTCTCTCTATCTCTCTCTATCTCTTCTCTCTCTCTCTCTACACGTAATCGTGTAACAAAAAATACACATGAGATGTACTATCTATCTACTACAAAAAAACTAATCAATAAACTTATTGGTTTTCTTATAATAACATATTCTGATCTGGTATATATATATATAAATGTGTGTGTGTTCACAATATAAAATATATTGGTGTTGTCATATAACTTGCAACACAAATTCAAATCATAACCATACTATATAGACTTTTATATAATGGTACTTGTAAACATTCATTACACTTATTATTCATATAATAATTGCGAGCTCCAATCCTGACCGGGATTTCTATCCGTAAGCTTTAATGCTAACTTTCACATGTTCCATAACATTTCTTATGAATTTCAACAGAATCTCGATCATCGGGATTGCAAGCTCAAAAAAATTCAATCGTAGGCAGGAAGACTAAGGAAGATCCAGAAATGACCTTTTTGCCTTTCCCTTGACACTTTAAAGGACTCTATAGCATGAAGCTTTACGTAGAAAAGCCTAGTGACAATCTAACTATAGTCTTATAGCATGGGTATCGTAGGCGTAAAAGAAATTACTTTGATCGTCAATTTATGTGTAGGAAGCTTATAACTTAGAATTTAGAGTACACTTTAGAAGAAACGTCAAGCACAAAAACAAACAAGCATTTACTTTACCACTACAATTTGTTCTAACTCTTTGGATTGTGTGTGTATGTGTGATTCCAGCATCTCTACCATGTGCTCTCACCTCTTTAATATATTTCCAGTGTTTTTGCACTCGTAACTAAAAAAAATCGTACTTCCTAATAACACACACAGAATTTTTTTGCATCTATAAATGTTTTCTCAACTTGAGTGAAATGGATCTCTCTCTCTCCAATTGTGATTCTAAGATGATGATGATGATTACAGAAAATTTTAGAATGCTATAGCATTTGTGTTAAATTTTTAGACGTCATTATGTACATTAATTAGTGTTAGTGTGTTGCTTCTTGTCTGAGCTGGGCCTTGAATGAGAGTCGCATGAGTAAAATACAGGGGCACACGAAAGTGGAGAGGCTCACGTTTTTTAAGATTCAGATTTCAGAAATTTCCAGCATACATCTCTACCTAACTCTGGAATTTTGATGAAGTGTGATTAATTTAGTTTTCACCCTCAAAATTCCAGAGTTAGGTAGAGAGATGTGTGCTGGAAGTAATTCTGGAATCTGAATCTTTTGATTATTTTACTATTAAATTCTTATGTTGAAAAAAAAACCTGAACCTCTACTCCGCAGTGACTTCATAGAGCCTTTCCTATAGAAGTAGTTATATGCATAGCAATATAGTATACATATATAGCAATGATGTAGTATCACAGTGTTTAATACTTGAATATATAAGCTGTGAGTGATTGTTGTTAGATAATTTTTTGCATGAGAGTTGGCTTTTGATTTTTGTGTCCCTTTTTTGATTGATGTGTACTGCTAATTTACTATATGTGGTGACAAAAAATGGTTGTGTAAACACTCGCATCTTTCTTGGGTGGAAAAACTCTGGTGTTCTCTTGTGAGTTAGTTGTATCATTTTATTCTCCTTTGGTTCGGAGACTAACTCTATCTCTTTCTCTTATTGTCCCCGGCAATATAAATCTCTGTGTTTTTTTCTGCACTTTTGTCGTCGTCTCTTTTTTATAACAATACTAAATAAGCTATACCTTATTTTGATGTTTTACCTCATTTGTGACATATATGAGTGTTGTATATATATATATATAAAAGAAGAAATTATTCCCTATGGATTTCTGTGGAAATCAAATTCTGCTCAGTTGACGTCATCAATTTCTTATGATGGCGTTTATTTAGGGCATGAGAGACAAGCAACAAACAGTGAATTGTACTTACTCCAATAGATTTAAATATAATATATATATTTTAGCTCATATCACTATTAGAAATGTCAGGTAAGCATTCAAATCAAAGAAACTTAAAAAAATTAGTACAAAATTTAAAAAACAAAACTGAGACTCAATTTCTAAATTTCACTCACTTCGTTCTTTCATATTTCTATGCTACACTAATACCTTTTTATATTACTAATATTTCCACAAATTTAATTATTGCCTAAGATTTTTTTCTCTTGATGTAACTCATGTAAAGATTATTCTACTAATTACTGTTTCTTAAAACTTTATATTCTAAATCAATCACTTGACCATGCAAGGAAGATGCAAGTAAAACTTTTTATGCTTTCACTCTGTGCAAAAAGATATATATATAATGTCACCTTTGCTCCCTGCCTGAACTCTGCATGACAAATTTGACTTCAGCTTTTCATTTTAGCTTATAAAACTTTACATAGTATTAGTACTGTAGTAAGCAGTCAAAAAATATGATTGTTTTTTGTAATGACTATACTTTATATAGTTCCTGCTAATCTGCTATATATTGTACTTCAATCTATCATCGCAGGGCAAAATGAAGAAGACCAAATCAAGACTCAAAAAATGTCCTAAAAATTTCCTTAAATCCAATGGATCCTCTGACTGTGTAAATTAGTAGTGGCCTGGTGTTTCCAACAACTTTAGAATTTAATACATTTACAACAATCACTAACAATTGAAATATATATATATATATAACACTTTAAGAGGAAATACTTTAGAGTAGTATAAGAAGTACTTTCCTTGCGCAACTAAATTAGTTAGAAGGTAACAAGCGAAAAACACTTTCATTACTGTACACTAAGCATTATATGTCTATATAGTGTAATCTTCATGTAGAGGAAAAGAAGGGAAGGAAGTGTACAAGTTAAGAGGAACGTAGATGTCTAAATTCAATTTGAGGTCTACGGAAGAAGAAGTAGAGAGAGTGAAACAGAACACAAAGTATAAATAAGAAATGTACACACAACATACACTTCCTACACTAGTAAGAGAATCAATGAAAGTTGCAAGCATCATCATCTTTTCTAGTTTAGCCGGCATAAAAGCAACAACGATAGTAATTGCATTTATTTCGTTTTGAGGGTGAGTCCATGTTTTTTCGGCTTAAGCAAATGTGTTCCTACTGAAGAAAAACTATTTCAATTGCACCTGAGTTGAGGAGAAAAAAAACACGACTTCATTATTTTTTATATTAAAGCCATAGTCGGTTTTCTTAACTCAATTCTTTTAGATCGCATTTAAATAAAGGTTCAGAGAGCAACTAGAGAAAAAGGTGGGCAAAAAAACATGGGCTAGCCCTCTTGAAATTTGTGAAGAGGAAAACTAAAAAAGTATATAGGCTACAGTACAGAAAAGTTGTTTGTGTGGGTAAAACCCGTTCTGGAGAAGAAAAGAGGTGGAGTGGAGAAAGTGACTTGAAAGAGAAATTAGCGGAAATATTTTGAGAAATTTCAAATAGAATTCTAAGAGAGAATTCTCTTTGCTGTAGATATATGCAAAAGAAGCCACGAAACTGACGAGAATTATAGTACTTCTCATCCTACGTGAGCTTCTGTTCCCTATAGTATATAGAGAAAATCAATATAGCAAAGAGGAAAAATAAATTAACAAGTTAGCCTCACTAAATTTTTAAAATACCAAACAGAAGGCAATAAGGAAAAACTTTTAAATCTTATTGCTATTGACACGTAATAGGAAAGGTAATTAAGAAATTTCATTGAGAAAAGGATCAGTCAAAAGGAAAATGTTTCAATGTATAAAATGTAATTTCAAACATAGTCTATTTTAGAAGAAACATCTACGTTTCTTCAGCTACTAATTTTATCTTAACTTGATTATTACATTCTACGAGCTATACAATTTTCAATGAAATTTCTTCATCCGCCTTTTACTAGGCATATTCTCGCCAAGTGACATAAACTATAAAATAATATTTTAAAATAGGACTTCAAGGAGGAATGCTGGCTAGTGAAAATGGCTCACTTCGTCCTCGCTTAATGGGTCCGCATGAAAGTCAACAACAACAACACATGATGCCTCAGCAGCCAGGTGGTCTACCACAATCTCAACAACAATTAGTACGGCCTCAACAACAACAACAAACTCAACACACTTTAGACAACAGACTACCTTCTTCTTCTGCTGCAATGACGACGACAACCTCCTCAATTGCCAATAATCAACAGCAACAACAATTACAAATGGATCAAATGCAACTTCAACAAATTGAGCAACAACAAAAAGCTGCTGCAGCTATGGGAATTTCAGTTGGGCCCAATGCTATGCCATTTTCTAGTGCTACGACGACATTAGCAAATACTCAAGTTCTTGACTCTCACACTGCTCAACAACAACAACAACAACAATTAGGAATGGGAATGCAGCAAAAGAATGGAACGTCATTAATTAATAGTTCTATGATGAGTAGTGGGCAACAAGTGAGTCAGCAACAACAAGGAATTATGTCATCTCCGAATATGCAACAACAAATTAGTCAACAGTCATCTCCATTACATCAACCTACGTCACAGCAACAACAACCAACAAGTTTTCAACAACAATCTATGTATCAAGATCCATTGCATCCACCTTCTCTGTTGGACTCTCAGTCACGGCCTAATCAACAACAGGTTACTAATTAATTAATTAGTTTGTAGTCACTTTCATTAATGTTTAGTAGTCCAATTTGTCATATCACAATCGAATTTTAATAGTAGGATTTGAACTCGCGACCCCTAGATCTACAGTCTGGTGGGCTAATTAGCGCGCCAATTGTGACAAATTGGACAAACCGTTATAACTCCAATGCTAATTAACTTAATTTCTTAATTGATTGATTTCAGATGCAGCCAATGGATAATGGTTTAGGACAACTCACTTCTCAGCAGCAACAAATGTCAAGCTCTGGTGTCTTACAAGGAACAATGACAAGCTCAGATCTTCATTCCCAACAACAATTAGTTCAGCAACAACAACAACAACCTGGGTCACTAATCTCATCTTCTATAGCTACATCAGATCATCAACAACATTCCTATCAACAAGACTCAAGTGCAACAACATTTAGTCCTTTACATCCTCCACCACAACAATCACAAGTATCTCAATCATCACCTCTAATTCAAACACCATTTTCATCTCAACAATTAACTACCAACACTCAATTAACATCTTCAACATCTCCATTACAACCACAACAATTACAACAATTGGCAGCTCAGCAACAACAATTACAACAAATTCAAAGTCAGCAAGCCCAATTACAACAAATGCAACAACAAAATCAACAACAACAACAACAATTTAATCAGCAAAATGTATCTGGACAACAACAAAATTGGCCACAAACTAGTTTAGCTCAATCTAATGTCCAATATGATGCAAGTGGTCGTCCTATTTCAACATCAGCTCAGCAACAGTACTCTCAACAACAAATGCAACCACCAACTTCTCTTCATTCTCAGCAATATCAACAATCACAAATGGGAATAAATCAGCAACAACAAAGTGGAGGACTACTTGGACCACAACATGGGACAGAGAGTCATTTGAATGTAGCTACGTCACAGGCTGGACCTGGAACTTCTTCGTCAATTGGAGGCCTACTTGCTGGCTTTAGTAGAGCACTTGGTAAGAGTAAGTTTCAGTTTTGCACTCAAACCATCTCAGTGTTTTTCTCTCACTTCACATATATATTATAAAAGCTTATGTATTAAACTTGGGATTGAAAGCTGAATATTAATTAATGTTTATTTTGATTCTAAAGGTTTGGGTACATCACCAAGACCGTCACCTTCAGGTAAATTTGCACTTCAAGCTCAACTTAGAACGATATTCTGTCTATACCAATGAATTTACCGTCCATTTTAAAAAAATTGCTCTCTTTATAACGGTAATTTGACAAAAGCTTCAGTATACCGTTCTGAATTGAGTATTATGCCTATCAAAAAAACTTTCTTTTTAACAGTCATGAGTTTCTATATAATTTTTTCCTAGTACCGCTATAGACAGTTTCTCGTATACCGGTAGAAATACACCATTTTTTATCTCATTTTTTTACTTGTTTTCACTAACAGAAGAGAAGGCACACCCATTCCCAGTAGTACCGTCCAGTATCGCATCTAGCCTAGGAACTGGAGCCCAATCCCAACAACAACATGGAGCTCTCGCAACATCTCCATACGATCCTTATCACTCAACTCAACACAATTTGCCTTCAGCTCTTCATCATGCACAAGGCTCTTCAGCCTTTGCCCAAATCCAAGATCCGTATCATCAAACATCTTCTTCCACATCTCAACAACAATTGACTCAACAACAACAATCCTATTTACAACAACCGTCTCAATCATCTCTAACAGCTCAGCAACAGCAAAGCCTTCAAAGTCTTCAGCAGCAATATGGTGTAAGTAGTGCAGCAGCTCTACAACAATCCTTACAACAGCAACAACAACAAGCAGCATTTGGAATGCAACAAGTGGGCGTAGTCGGAGCCTTAAGTCCAGCTCAAGCTCATATGTACCAACAACAAATGGCACTTCAACATCAACAACAACATATGAAAAAGTCTAGTCGACGTGCTCATCTAAGTACTAGTTCAGGTGATATGAGAAGAGATGGAGCTACTAGTTCACAAGGAACTGTTCTTATTGGTGGGCAAGGTCTTGTTGTCACACCTTCTGGAGCTTTGGCACCTGCTGTTGTCACTAGTCTTGGCACTTTTATTAGTGGTGGCCAAGTTATTGGCACATCACTATTGCAACAGCCACTTGGAGGTATGTTTCTTTTATGCCTTGTTTTTTTTGTAATTGTCTCTAATTATGTGTGTGTATATATATATAATTAACTGTGACTAATTAATTAACTTATTCTAACCTTTTTACATTTTGATGACATCATTCATTAATTACGCATGTTGGTTCGTCATATATAAATATATGTTTACAAAATTAACTTACTGGATCAATTTCTTAAATTTTGTGTATTGGAGACTCGGGATTATTTCTAGTGTAGAAATAATCCCGATCTGATACTCTAAATACATTTATATTCCTTAATTCTTCTATCCTAATTATACTTTTAATTATTTTGTGTGTTAAGAGGTTTTTCTTGTCTTGTGTTTTGTAAATATACAACGCTCCCTATCACTTTTATATATTTGGGCTAATTATTAGGAACTCACCTTATTACAACCTCTCCATTAGGGACTCCAGTTGGAACTCCACGTAGCGGTGGACGAGAGTTGATGACTGGTGACTCATCAGACACAATGAGTGAGACAGACTCTCAAAAATCGCTTAGGATGAGACGAAAGTTACCTTGTCTACCTCCAGACCAAGAAGCTGCTCCACTTCCCTCAACCAAAAAGAGAGATCGTCAAAGAGCTCATGACACATTTAGGTAATCTACAATTACTCATCTTACTCAAATCTCTGTCTTCTTCTCACTGTTAACCTTGGATGTTGTTGCAATTTCCTCCACAAAAACAAACTTGCGTTAGAAATATTATATATATATATATTTATGCTGTTGTTATTGTTATTGTTGTCACACACTTCTCTCTCTGCTTTGATCCTCTCTCTCTTTCTGTGTCTGTGTTGTCAAGTTAGTAAATGATTAAAAAAATCTGATCAGCCACTTTTCTCAAGCAGATCTTTATCACCAATGAGAATGTCATCTCTAGACGGCGGTGCTTTTCCCTTGTCATCTCTCTCATTGTCCAGGCCAAGTGCTAGTGAAAGCAACCTTAGGAAAATATCTATGGGAATGTCCATGGCTGACCCAATTCCTAGACCAGGCTCTGCTTTAGGATTACTTCAAGGTAACTTAACATATATATATATATTTCAAATTGGTTTATATTTGCTAATTCTTTTTTTATATTTCTTCATAGCCTCAAGCGTAGTGAGTAGCATGGGAGGAAAGCACATGGATGCAGTGTATCCACTGAGTGGGAATTTCTTTGCATCATCACCAAACTTCCATCAAGGTATACTTCGCACTACTACATCGGGCTTTGCTAGCGTGCCCACTTGTGAGCTAACGACGACTACGTCCGTTTTATCTGGCCTCTATCCCTCTGTTAAAACGTCTGACAATTGGTCGTCTAATAATTTGGCAGAGTTGGCTGCATGTCTTCCACCGGACCTTCGTCACTTGCTTCATCAAAAGTCTGGCTCCTCTCTTGGTGGCTTGGAACATGAACTCTCTGGACTGGGACTTGGACATCAATACTCTGGTGACTTGAGTAGTGCAGCTGGTGGCTCTTCCTTGCCTTCTTATATGAGAACACTAAGAGAGCAATTACAAGAGGAGAGACGACAATTGCTCTCAGAAGAGAGACGACGACTAGAAGCACTAAGAGAACGAGATCGTGAGCTTGGAGCCAGACTTGATGCTGTCACTAGTCGAGCCACTGACTCACTTAGGTCAAGGTAACTTGACACTAAACTAATTTTTCTACTACTATACTTTTCTCAACTAACTTTTTTTATTGCTACTAAACTGTTACTACTATATACTTCTCTACTCTCGGCTATATTATACTGCTATATACTTTTATATCAACTTACAAAACCGAACCACCAGAAG
>VCNE01001599.1:0-14099 GCA_009869805.1 Oncopodura yosiiana
ACTATCATGGTGCTACTGGAAATCAAATGCCACTTGCTGATATACAACAAGATTGGTTTCTGGAAAGTCATGAGCAATCTGCTGATACTACAACTGTGGTTTTTTGGAGAAAACTTATAACTGGTGATCCATATCCTGGATACGACATGGACATTGAAATGGTAAAATAGTTCTTACATACCACACAAACAACTTCAACTTTTAAAACTATACACATTAATTGACAGGGAGAAGTTATGACACTATTATGGAGCATTGGAGCAACCGATTCCCTTGATTTTCATGTCAAAAGAGGATCAATTCAAATAGATTTAACTCGTAAATTACCACCAACATCTGGCAGCCAACATATAAGAACATTTGGACATAATAATGAGTATACACTAAGGTGGCAAATGGCTGATAATAATAACATGATGATTTTTGAAGTTGACCTGAGAGGAAATTTTGGATATATTGGCCTAGGAATCAAAGACGGAATACCTAGCGATCAAGATGCCGCCATGTCTGGTGCAGATTTAGTTTTTACTGGGTTCCACGACACTACCCGTAAAGGATATATTTTTGTAAGTTATGAGCTTATTATTTTTATTTTAATATTAATCCAGATATATATAAACAATATCCATTTGTTAGGATTATATCGGTGGTGCTGCAAATGGTTCTCCAAGGCCAGATAACAAACCAGAGAGTGATTGGATCTTGTCAACTGCTAGCCAAAATGGTGAAGGAACTAAATCAGTCTTTTTTAGAAAGCTTAATACTGGTGACGAAACAAGACGATGTTATAAATAATAAAGGTATTTATGTTCATTCCTTTTTGCACTTTAAATACTCATTTTTTAAATTTGTTTCTCAGCAAGAACCAATGACTTTATTATGGTCAATTGGTCTTAATGATGACCTAACAAGTATACATGTAATAGCTGGCTATATTCGGATCGATTTGACCAATCCAAATCCAGAGCCAATACCAATTAGACCACCATCAGAACCAAGAATCGAAAGAAGACTTAGCTACGATTATAAATTAACTTATTATATGGCATCAAATGATGAAGAAATTGTTTTTGAAATTAAAACTAATACTACAGGATATATAGGACTAGGAATTAATGCAGCTAATGGAACAATGGCTTATGCTGATCTTGTTTTTTGTGGAATCAATGATGATGACGATAGTGGATATATTTATGTAAGTACATATACTAAAATTTAACTAAGTAATTTCTACACATTTTATATCTTTATTATAGGATTTACACGGCGATACAATTAATGGGCCACCGATTCCAGATAGAAAATTCAGAAGTGATTGGAATTTGGTTGAATATGAACAAACTAATGACTCTACTTCTGTTGCATTTTGGAGAAAGTTGAAAACAGATGATACCAAATGAAGGAGATGATATAGAAATTCAAATGGTAACATACTATGGAATGAATAGTAGACAAATTTATTTATCATCTCATCATTCTAATTTCTCAGGGTCAAGTCATGACATTACTTTGGAGTATAGGAGCCACTGATGACAATCAATATCATATTGAAAGTGGTTCAATCCAAATTGATTTAACTGAGAAACAACCATTACCACCTACTCCACCAACATCAGGAGTAAAAATATCTCGAATACTCATTGAAAACGAGTATACATTATTTATACTGAGCTGGCAATTAGCGGATAACAATAGGGCAATTATCTTTGAAGCTAATGTTAAAGGAACTGGCTTTATAGCATTAGGAATTCAAGGAGATGACTCAATATTCGATCTTTTTGCTGGAGCTGATTTAGTATATGCTGGAGTAGACAATAACAACCTCGGTTATAAATATGCTTATGTAGGTTTTTATATTTAATTAATATTCTAAATATACAATATTAAAGGGTTTAATTAATATACCACTCAGGACTGTCATGGGATAACTTCATATGTGGTTCCAATCAGAGATACAAAAGAAGATAGTGATTGGATTTTAACTAGTGCTACAGAATATCAAAACTGGACCAATGTAACTTTTTATAGATATCTAAATACCAGTGATATTGAAGAAGACACAATCATTTTGGAAAGAGAAATGACTGTTTTGTGGTCAATTGGTACTAGTGATGAGATCGAAGGCCCTTATGACTATAGAGGTCATATTGAGGTTGATTTGACTGCTCAACCTTCTGAGTAGTATCAACTTGTATAAGATAATTAAAATATGAAATACTTTTACTAAAACTCCTTAATCCAGTTTAAGTTCTTTAACCGAGTTAAGCACATTATCATAAGAAACTCCAATCTCAAATATTCCTTTATGTCGAGGGGTTGTTAAAATTTTTCGATTGGCAACTCATGACTTTGCATATATGTAATGTAACTCACATAAACATAACGTTATTACCAAATTTTCACTCACACATAACCCAATAGAAATATAGTTCAATTTCCCATATATATAGTCGACTAACGAAAAAAATTAATTAAAGCAGTTTGGAACTCTCTAGAGAAAAAACTTTGTGTATATAAATTTTGAAAATTACGACAGGCACTTTATATTTTTAGAATATATGGAAACTCTTTTCTTCTCTCTCCTATTATAAGTACTAACTATAGCAGTACTTTGGATTGAAATTGCCTTAGTTCAGTATGGTCCAAGCAAAAGCAAGTTGGACTATTACTTTGCTACAAACATGAAACTATATATATGTATAGAACTGCAATACAAATACAATCTGCAATTTCATAAAGACATATATACCTCATATATATATGTATACACTAGGGCTAAAAATTGTATATGATAGAAAATGGAAAAAGAAATAGTACGCCCTCGGGTATATTTTTCTTGATACTTGCAAGGAATAAATTGATTTTTCAGCATAGAATGAATACACAGACACACAAGACTCAAGTTTCTATTGTAGCTTTTTTTCTTTCGTGCTCTTGTATACAATTTTACTGTGTACATAATATGAGCTACGAACTGGCGAAAGTATCAGAGTGAGAGGAGAAAGTTCAGAGTTGTATTCATGTGAGTGTAATCAAGCTCAGTTGTGTTATATAGTCTTGTAGTTTTTCTTCTTCATATACTACTAACAAAGAGAAGAAGAAGAGGAACACGAACAACAATACCAAAATAAATTTTTGCAATATACTACATCCACTATTTTTATTTCTCAGAAGCTTTTTGCCTAGATCTATACTTATATCCTTTTGCGTGCAATATATTTCTTTCCAATAAACTCGTCCTCTTTGCTTTCACTATTGCAAACTTATAAAGCCAGTGTTGGTTCTGTTGCTCATGAATCCAATTCTGTGTCATGTAGGAACCATCATATTAGAATTCACAACACGTTTTTCCAAGAGAGTATATCTATAGTATAGTATAAGTTAAAGCAAGTGAGTTCATAGCTCTACAACAGAGAATGTCTTTGAAGACCAAGAATAGGAACTAAAGAAAGCTCTGTAGCTTCACAAGAGAAACATGCAGACCATAACTTTCTCCATTTTTTGCTTACATACGCAAATCCTCAAAATTTCTTATTCTTTTCTCCAACTATTTCCTTCCTTATACAAAACTAAAGCTACATGTAAACTTTGCTCTCTCTCTCTCTCTCTCTCTCTCTTTCATTTTATATATTTCTGTAGTTCTATATAGTACATCTTGCTTTGCTTTTCTGTAGGATTGTGGCAAAAGGTATTGAAACTGTGATGGTAGCCTAAGCAAAAACTGAAGAGTTGGGAGTTTAGGCTGAGAATAAGATAGATGATGGTGCTTTGCTTGTGACTAACTGGTCCTATAGTTCTTCTCGTCTTTTTTCACTTACCACACATGAAATTCAACATCCAACTTGTTCTCTAAACTCCAAGTCTACCAAGTTTACTACAACATCATCTATATAAGTGTCTTTCACCTAGTGAGACTCACAGACAGAAGCATTAATATTTCTCTCTTTTTTCTTCGTCTTCTTCTTATGTAGACTATATAAGTTATATATGTGTGTGAGGTTCTGTATATTATATAGCTAGGTATTTTGTGCTGTGACATGACATGAGGGCATTTTCATTTTTCCAGGAATCATCATGGCTCTTTTTTCTAAGACTCTGCAATTTCTTTTCTGTGTACGAAATATAGACTGTAGTTTAGAAAATTCAGCTCCTTTGCTTCTATATACATGAATTTCTGTACTCACTACAAGACTACGTGTTTCTGCATATCTAAACATTTACTTCAAAAGTGAAAGAGAGAGAGAGAAGAAGAGAGAGTTAAGAATGTTGACCTAATTCAAAATTCCTTTTTATATAAAAAATATTAAGCTAACATCAGCATTTTAATGTACTCTTTAGAGAAAAAGCATTAACAATTAAGATAGTCGTTAAGATCTCATTAGTCGCTGTCTAGTTTGATTATGAGCCTAATTGTTTTACAATTGGACGTCTGGTAATATAAAATGCAACAGAATTTGAGTTTCTTTCTCCTTTATTAATATTAGTTTAAAAAAATTAAAAAACTGAAGTTATTTATTACCGTAAACATTAAGCTTGATTTTAGCCGATTCTTGTGAGACTGAGTTGTTCACTTTACAGACGTAAGTTGCGGAGTCATCAGGTCTGACTGTTGTGAGAAGAACCGGTCCCTGATGAGACGGATTTCGAGTTTTGCCAACTAACAATTCACTTAGTATTCCATCTCTTTCTCGAAACCACCTTTGAACATAGTAAAACATAATGTCATTCAAAATAAAAGGCAACAACTCTGATTTTATTCTTATCTCCTTACGAGTAATTTGGTGGAGGGTTTCCACTTGCTAAACATGGTAGGTAGACATCTTCTCCTGCCTTTGAATCTATCACTGATTGTTTGGCAACACTCAATCGAACAGCCTCTGGTGTTTCACTCTCTACAAAAAAAATAAATTGATTCATCATTAGTCAATAACATCTTGAAGTGACAATGTGATAAATGCCTTGAGTAACATTATTTTTAAACTTTTTACTACTAGTGCTTAGACTTTGATGTTGTTCTAAGCAAGTGTGGCTACTATTGCAACTGGCAAGAAAGAATGAACGTCCCAATTACATTAAGAAAGTCAGGTCACGTCTTCCTTCTTCCTGTTGCCTCTCTCTCTCTGTCTCTTATACTTTTAGTAAGAGTATATTTCTATATATATACAATATATGTATAATTTCATCACTACAACACGAAAGTCACAGAGATAACTTTAAAGAGAGAGAGACAGAAATTTCATATAGTGGCTTCTTCAACAAACTACGCCGCTTTCTCAAATTCTTGGAACCTTAGCATCACTCATCTAAAAAGAAATACCTGACCTGTATTCTATATATATATAGAATACAGTTCAGAAAAACTTGTATCCTGCCAACCTCGTTCTCATCTCTTCCACTTGAGAAACTCTAGTTGACAGAAAGTATGAAACACGGATTGAATTTCAAGTGAAATTTTCTTCCAATAATTCCATCACTAGCTAACAGAAAGACAAGCCAACAAGCTTACATCATCATACACCTGTCTCACAAAAAAATACTGTCATACTGTCACAACATGTTTGCCAAACAAACAACTTTATTTATCCAAATACCAACTGTAGCTTCTTTAGTTTTCTCTCGAACTCTTTTCTATATGAGTACACGTGCCATATTGACAAACAAACAGAGACGAATTTAATATGACGTAAATGTCACGAAATATGATCAGTTTCTTTTTCTAATAAAAGTGTCATTACATATGATATGTTACTGGCAAGACTGTGTATCATCATCATGAGAGAGAGAAAGTTGGTTTACTGACAACAGGACAATGCAATGATTTCATAGTGCACCAAACAATAAAGTTCATTATGGCTATTCTCTTTTCTCTATTTGAGAATGAGGTCAGTTGCTGCTGGCTGAATTGCATTGCATTAGATTGGAGTTCCAGAGAGAGAGAGAAAGACACATTTGGAGAAAGAGGAGCTCAAGTGGATTAGAGAATGAAGTGGATTAGTGAAGAGAAAGTAGTAAACTAGCCATCCGGAACAAAGTACTGTACATTTACGCGTTCCACTGTAGTAACTACGAGACAATTCACAATACTACTTATCTACTAGTATATAATACAGAACCAAACCATCATGTCCAATATAAGAGAAAGCTTGAAAATAGTCCAACTAAAGTACAAGTAGTGAGTTGCATGAACTCACTCAACCAGTTGGCAATTATTACAAATCTACTTCCATCCATCCATTGCTTCTTCTTCTTCTTTTCGTTCTTTCAATGTGTCCCATGCCATTGTAGAGTTAATACTAATCTCTCTTTTTTCTTTCCATCTGCTACCATGTACCTTTTTTGCTTTCACCACTGTTGAGAAAATATAACAATGCTTCAAAAAGAATTAGAAAGCTTGAGCTATAGTTATTTAATCCTGTACAATTCAACACTTTTCAGAAAATATAAAAAACTCAAACCCTTCGACAAATATTAAGGCAAAAGAAACAAGTCCCAATAGAAATACTATATGTGAGACCATTCAATTCATTCCGACAAAGTTGTCTTGTGTGTGTGTGACCATCGTCTCTATATATATATATATAGTATGGTGTGTGTCGTTCAGCTGTCTTCTTTCTGCCTCATTCCATAAGTGTTATTTCTTTGCCACTTTCTCTATAAGAAATACACAACTGAACTGGACATTTCTGAAGACTCAAGTGAATTGCACTGAAGGCAAAAGGGTAGAGAGAGATGAGAAAAAACAGCAATGGAATAAAAGACATATAAAAAAAGGCTAGAGAGACATAATAAAACCTTTTTATTTGGAGAGCTGAGAAAAAACTGAGCCATTAACCAATTTTGTTTGGCTTTTATGTTATGTTGTTGTCTTCTTCTTCTTGTCTCACGCGTATCTTTTAATATAACCCATTGTTTTTCCTGCCTTGGTCAGTTACCGTTACGTTTATTTTTATACTTTGATAGTACATATATATATAGTTTCTCTATAGTTATTAGCCTTTGAGAAAAACAATGTTATCTAATGTTACGACTATATCTATATACAACTTTCTTCGCTCAGTGTCAATAATTATAGATTTTTTCGGCATAAGCTATACACTCAATAAACTTTGATGGTGAACCTTAACTTTCATTTTATGAGCAAAGAGACAAAAAAGATATGACAGATATATTGTACGTACTATAAAACTTTGTGATTGTACCTTTAACAAATGATTCGGGAAGTAAGACTGGTTTTGGCTTCATTAGTTAATTTGTTAGTGGTGCGACAAGCAAACGTTTTGTAGGCGTCTGAAGGCTCCACAGAAAACACATATAAATCTCCATTTGGTAGCATTGAGTACTTTCCTGTGTCCAAATAAAAGAAAAGAAAATACAATACATTGAATAATAATACAAGATCTATGATTTTTATTTACCCATTTGGAAGTTTGGATAAATATTGAGAGTAGCATCTTGTACCCAAGACGTTACTGTGATAAAGTCTCTCAATTGTTCAGGCACTGTGCAACTAGAATAGACAAAAAATGTCAAAGAAGTCAAGAGAGTTTTTTTATTAGTCAAAATTACAAAAACCAATTTCATGTCATATTACATATATCTCTACTCTTCATTTCATTAGAACTCTTGAAAGAAAAAGTTTTGGAAAAGTACACGAAAACTTGGTGTCAACACGAAAAGTAATAATTGTATGCAGAGAACTAAAAAAAGAATAAGGAAGTCATTCTTGGAGAGTTTTCTCTATAAGAACAAAATCTACAAGTCTTTTTGTCTCTCTGAAAGAAGTCCCACATGACATTTTGAGTTTTGAAGAAGAGAGAGAGAGAAAAGACAAAAAAGAAATGAGTGTTCAAATGTTTGTGTTCTTCTCCTATATGGAGAGTCAAAAAAGAAAAATTAAATGAAATTCTCTAAAGAAAAGAATAAGAGAAAGGGGATCAAAAAGGAATTAACATCAACAAAAGAAAAACTTGAAAATGTGAAGATTATTCACTCCTTTCTTTTGCTTTTCTCCGTCAAGAAGGCTTAAGCAAAAATAGTCCGGTGTAGAGGAGAAGCTCACGTAACTTTCATCAAATTGATTTACAACCGACTGCACATTTACTTACACATTATATATCGTACACTCTTCCTACTTGAAAATTTGCATTCACTAAATCATTCTCTATTTTTCTGTAGGCAAATGCAATCTAATTGCAAATTGCTTCCTATATATCTACTACATTTCTTAGTAAAAAGTTCTTACCAACTGTATATATACAATGAAATGAAACAGTGAAACAAAAAAAATAAAGTTATCTTTAGAAGACTTTTCATATTATATACTTTTTAGTGTACTCTTGTGACCTACAATTTCCATCCAAATTCATCTTGTTACATATGACATGACAGCTTAAAACAAAAACAATTTATTTTAACTTTATCCGTGAGCAATTGGGTAATAACTCTCTCCATTTTCTCTGTGAATTCCACTGGGAATGAAACGGAAGTAAGAGCTGAGCTATATATGTAATACAGACTACAACAGAAGAAAAGATAAACTCCTCTGCTCTACTTAATACTTGTCAAGTCATTTTTACATAGAGAAGAAAACTATGAAGGATTAATCCCTTGATGCTTGTCGACTAGACAATTTTGCAAAGAAATGTTAATCCATATAATATATCTCCAGTTTTGTAGGGAAAAAAGTAATAAATAGTCACGACAGTGAAAAAATATTTGAAATAATAATATATATAAACTTGAACCTAAGGGATTATGATGAAATATGCAAATAAGACAAATAATTTGTCTTACCGTAAGACGGCAATGTTTCCCCTTTGGACACTGACGTCACGATTTTCTACTTGGTACAAAAGGTCCAGAACTGAAATAAGTAATTATTTTATTGACTCGTTAATATTGTTATTGCTCATTGGCACACAAATGCTTGCAGCATATACTCAAGTGAATACTTATAACTTGTTGCTACTTTGAGTCATTAAGTCATAGAGAAAACATCAAATGACACTTACCGGCTCTAGTCTGAATTTCCGGACTAATCACAGTTCCAACGGGACTACTTGCTCGGCAACGATAGCTACTGGCGTGAACTTCTGCACGATATTTCTCTGGCTCAAATGGAATGAACACAAGAGCTCCTTCTTCCAAATTTACCTACCAAAATGTTTTTTTATATATCAGCAAAATTACTTTATTGATTGAATCCCTTCGTAGCATGCAATATTAAAAATTAGTATTAATGTGCACATCATGTTTTTATACTAGTTTAGTTAAAGGAAAAAAACATAAGAGGAAATGCTTCCCATCTAACGCATAAAACATTAAGCTTCCTTTCCTACTTATTACACTAAATAGCTCTACAATTTTCCTTATATGTTTGGAGGAACACAAGGTATGTACATATAAAGTTTCCCTACTACCAAAAAGCCATAACGACTCCTAATTCTGTGGGTGTTGACCAAAATGAGAGTCAGAGTGTTGTGAGCTGTCATAAAAGGCTGTAGTAAATGACACCATTAACTCCCGTTAAAGTCTCATTAAATTAATATACGAACAATATGAAGGTATATACATTCCTAACAAATACCATAAGGTATTTCCTTTTTTAACATTTTTACTACTTTTACTACACATAGGCTTTACTCTTTTTTACTACTAGAAGATTTTTTCTATATATATATTCTCTTAGGCTTGGTTAGAAGTCTTTTTTTGAAATGAAAATGAAATGCTGCTGTCGTGGCCACTACTATACTATATATAGTTTCAACATTTGTCTGCTACAGAAAAAGAAAATGAACATTTTGATTTGATTTGTGGCTTCCTTCTTCTACAAGAAGAACCTATTACAACAAGAAACCTTAGAGTCGCCTGCATTACAGAATTGTTGAATCTACTTCTATGTAACTTACGTAATACTAGTAGTAGTAATAATATGTAACTCTCCACATCTTTTTGTGTGCTTAGTGGCTTATCAAACAATGAAAATTTTGCGGGTACCTAAGTAGTCACATTGGACTAGAGGAAAAACCAAGGTACACACAGACCAAGGTTGAAATTGTGCTCTCTGCTCTTTCCAAAGTACACTCCTTACTCACAATACGATTCTATAGTAGTATCTAAACATAATATTCTTACACACAATGAAACACAAAAGATCTCTAACTTATATATTTTCCAGGGAGAAACCTTACTGTATATAGCAAAAGCTTATGTACGTTTGTAGTTAATCGAGCAAAATAAATTTAAAAGGTCACTGAACTCATCTCTCAGTTTCAACTCTTCAACTCAAAAGCTCAACAGAGCACACATATACTCTTTCTCTCTCACTCATGTCTTCACTCAATACTTTTATATATCAAGAGTAGTATTATTGTTGTATGTACATATATAGTACGTGGCTCACCTACAGAGTCAAGCATAAAAGATATTGCTTTGCCATTGTTAGTCTTGAACTACTACTATAGTAGTCCCTAGGTGAACCTGAGAGTTGAAACTAACCACAGGTATTTGATTACTGCGAACAAACATGTGAAGTAAGGAAAGAAAAGTGTAATATTAGTAGTAAAGAGTGCAGATGAAGTAGAAGAGAGAGAAAATGCTTTTCACCTGCTTTCTCCTATATATTTTCTATACTTCCTAAAAGAGAGAATACCTATTCACCAAATTGCTACTGAGCTAAGTATGAGTTTATACTACATATATGTGAGAGCTCATCTGGTTTTGATCGTGACCACTGAGAGTAATTCATGCAATATGTATTACATTCTTCTGTCTTCACAAGCTGTGTATATATAAATGATACAAAGTAAGGAAAGAAAAGTGTAATATTAGTAGTAAAGAGTGCAGATGAAGTAGAAGAGAGAGAAAATGCTTTTCACCTGCTTTCTCCTATATATTTTCTATACTTTCTAAACGAGAGAATACCTATTCACCAAATTGCTACTGAGCTGAGTATGAGTTTATACTACATATATATGAGAGCTCATCTGGTTTTGATCGTGACCACTGAGAGTAATTCATGCAATATGTATTACATTCTTCTGTCTTCACAAGCTGTGTATATATAAATGATACTTTCTTTTACCTTCATTTCTAGTTATGGGATATATTGCAAAAGACTACTTAACCTCATTTACTACAATGGGTTTTAGTAACTAGCAACAGCGTACTACTTGTGTGTGTATATAGACTCTTTATAAATGTTTTGATTCTCTCATATGATCTGACAGGTAGACAACGAGAGAGATAAAATGACATTTGTGTCATATCATTTCATCCACAGTGTATATAATAAGCTCTAGAAAAAGAGATTAGAAATGACATGGAGAAATGATTGATTTTGATAGGAAATGATGGCGCAATATGAGAAGCAAAAGAAAACCACTATACCTATATATGTGTGTGTGTATAATTGCTGTGGATTCATATATAGGTTAAGTCTTATAAGCTCACACATATTGCAGAAAAAAAATGAAAAGACATCTCTCATGCTTCTCAACTTTTTCATCATCAGTTTTTTCTCTCTATATGAGTTTTGTGCTTTTGTCATTGTCGTCTCAAGTTGAGTTGCACAAGAGAGAAAGAAGAAGAAAACTTACCTCTCGAATAGAAGAGATATTTGTGACAGGAAAAAAGTCTTTAGTGAGCCACTCTATCTTTGGCGGTGGTTGACCAGAAACTTTACAAGAGAGTTTTCCTCCTACTCGATTGCTGTAGGCAAAAGGAGAGCTCCATTCTTCAAATGAAACGAGGACCATTTTCTTCCAAAGAAATCCCAGCGACTCCTATAAGAAGGTAGACAAAAAGTAAAGACAACGAACATTAGCTTCAGAAAGAGAGAGAGAGAGAAAGTAAGTGGAAAACTATGAAGAAAATGCGGAAGGATATGTATAGTAAAGCAAATGGAAAAGTAATACTCATATTCGGAATTGTGAAGGAGAGGACCAAAAGTACTTTTTCATCCAACTAAATTGCCAAGTGAGTTGAGTTATACTTTGGATACAAGTAAAAAAACTATGCGTTGGCCAACATGCCTAACATATCTTGTCATAATTCAAGCTCCAATCGATTTCTGAGTTTGCTGCTCTTGAAGAAGAAGATATCTTATTCTTTTTTCTTTAGTTTTTATATGTATATATACACAGGAGAGATGAGTGTCGTCTCATCTTTCCATTTTTCAAAATACTCGATATCTCTAGACGTCACAAGTGTCAAGCAATTTTTTCCTTTAGTTGTCTTATGTATATCTAAAGTGAAATGTAGAAAACGAAATTAGCAAAGTGTCTTTACGTGTTGACAGCTCTTCTTCTCTCTCAACTTAGATTTTTCAATTCTTTTGCAATTTGAGTCTCACTTGCAAAAGCTAATTTAGTAAAGAACATGTACTACAGTTATATACACGTATGCAAGAGAGAGAGAAAGAGACACTAAGTCAAAAGTTATTGCTAAAAAAAGAATTTACCATTTCTGAGAGCAAGTAGATAGAAGCTAAGCTTATTATATACGTACTTTTTCCTTAGAGGAGACTTTGTATGCATAAAGTAGAGTTGATGGTCAAAACTCAAAAGGATTTTTTTTCTTTTAAAGGAAAGAAAAAGCTAGGCAAAAGTACGTGGTATGAGTACATTGAATCGTAATAAGATTTCTCCAGAGAGAGGAAATATACTATAAGAAGACAGCCAGCAATAAATTGTGATAAGGAGGAATAAAAAGCATAAAATATTCTGCGATGAAATATCAAACCTATTTCCTCTGTCGTATACACAGAGTTCAGTGTTCGTCTGGACGTCATACATTTTGTTCACCCAAGGATAAAAAATATGGGACTGTATATTTTCTTATTAAACTTTGCTTCTGTANATTTTGTTCACCCAAGGATAAAAAATATGGGACTGTATATTTTCTTATTAAACTTTGCTTCTGTAGTCACGTAATATTTACCAGCAGAAATATATATATATAGTATTTATCATGAAATATAGATGCACATCACCTCAAATTCCAGTATCGTTAAATTGTTCAATTTGATATCTTACGAGAGAATGACATTCATATTATATGTACATATTACTACATTGCTGATGTATCTCAGGTGTCGTAAAGTTTCACCATGCTAGTCATTACAGTTCTCAAATTACATTCTTTTTAGATGAAAAAGTCGTTATACGAGCATTTGAACAAGTTTAGAGGGAGAGAGAAATTGACGAAGGTATAAATGAGTAAATAATTAACTAGGTGTACTTATTGTCGTGTCATGTTCTACATTTCCACATTTCTCCTCAATTCATTTAAGTTTCAACATTTCAAAACACATGTCAAGTTGTGTCTACAAACACGCCTCTTTCTCTCTCTCTATTTCCTCAAACAAAATACTAAACATTTTCCAAAACTTAAACAACAAACGCCCTACACACACAACAACGAAAGACGTCAAACTTCAATCCTAAAGTTCTAAAAGTAAAGTATAGCAAACAACAAGGAAATAATATCATCAAAACAGCCCGAGAGAAATAGTAGTAGAAAGAGAGAGACTTGATAAGACTACAAAACGGGTACAAGATAAATATAGAGTAGTGAGCCCAAGTTGACGCTAAAGAGAGAAAGTGAGGTGAAAGTAGAATGTTATTGGCATATACTATACAGTGGTGGTGGTCGTCTAGTTTAGTTTTAGGCACGTACACAACCTTCTCCTTAAACTCAACAACAAATTCTAAACTACTCACATTATTACAAAAAGCTCTATATTCTCAATTGAAGTCTATCATCACCTTTCTACTTCAATTTCCCATGTAAACTCCTTACCTTACTCTGAAAAATCTTGTTTAAAAAACACGCTGGACACATTTTTAAAAATCTCAAGTAGTAGAGTAATAAGTAGACTCTCTCTCTCGCAGAATGTAGAGCTTATGGTAAGTTAAAAAGTTTGAAGCATGCTGAGCACATAGTGCAGTTCTGTAGTTATGCAGTAAAGGGAAATAATTAAGTTTGGAAGGTAGTTCAACGCTTGAAGGTAATTTGGCGAAATCAATAATGTAATTTGATTTGCTCTCTCTCTCTTCTTCTTCTTCTTCATAGTATTATAAGTCAGCTCAGCAGTCTGT
>VCNE01001600.1:0-20287 GCA_009869805.1 Oncopodura yosiiana
TGGAATTAAGTGGGATTTTATTAGTTGAGAAATTGTGAGGAAGGCCTCAGTGCTTTGGCTCTTAAGCTAGTCCAGGTTTCTCTACTCAAATTCAGTTTCCAGTATCAAAATTCCAGAGTAGATTTAGATTCTTGAGTGCTGGAAGTAATTCCTGGAATCTGAATCTTTTTTACTATTAAATTCTCTGGTTAAAATAAACGTGAGCCTCTCCTTCTAAAAGTTTCTTGGTTGAAATGGAGATTGTGTCTTTATAGCTCAGAGTACATTTCGCTAAGTCCCCAGTGTACTAGTAGTACTAGTGTGCGTGAGATGCGTATAGAGATAAGCTGTGTCAATGTTGTCGCACTATCATTTACAATAAATGGTAATAGATGTTTTCTACCTTTAGCTTTACTTTAGCTATTATCTGTGTGAGACTATAGTGAACTAGATTTTTTAGACTTTTAGAGAAAGCTTAGTGAACTGAAAAGACGACGATAGCAATCACTATCTTATCCATGTCGTCATCCTTGTGGGATTTCTTAACCTCTAAAAAATAAGCTCATGTACTCTTTTTACTTTCACCACTTTCTCCATCTTATTATACAATAGTAAAGCAAGTTTCGTTGGCATCTATCTCACTTTCTTTTGCTAGGGGTCGAGTTTTCTAAGCTTAATGATGTTATATGGAGTAAGCTATGCTCTCTATAGCAGTTTCCATATAGCATCATAAGCTTAGAAAACTCGACTCCTAGCAAAAGAAAGTGAGTATAGATGCCAACCAAATAGAGTCTTGCTTTACTATTGTAGACTAGTGTCATCTTTAAAGTTTTCTTCGGTGTAAAATGTTATTTAAATTGTGTTTTTTCTTTTGGTTTACAGTACTCGTTATGAAGGGGATAGGATTCGGAAGGAAGTGGCAGAGAAGACTTTGGCTCTTCAACGGATTTCTACTGAGCGTCTCAAGTCTCGTTCCAAAGACATTTTCTTTTGGCAGAAAGAACTGGAGAGAATGATCACTGTAAGTAAACTACTCTTTTCTACAAGAATCTCATTTTCTTTTCTCTATTGCGTCACAGTGTCAACAGGGCTCATGCATTTACACAAGTATATATTGTTGTACATTAGAGTCTTCTATGCTTTTATATTCAGGAGAGGCTCACGTTTATTTTAACCAGAGAATTTAATAGTAAATAAGATTCAGATTCCTGGAATTACTTCCAGCACTAAACTAAATCCACTCTGGAATTTTGATACTGGAAACTGAATTTGAATTGAGAAACCTGGACTAGCTTAAGAGCCAAAGCACTGAGGCCTTCCTCACAATTTCTCAACTAATAAAATCCCACTTAATTCCAGAGTTAGATTTAGAGACCTGTATACTGGAAGAAATTCCATGGAATCTGAATATTTCGACTGGAGCATTAGATTCTTGAGTTAAAATAAACGTGAGCCTCTCCAGAGGAGTTTGGCTATTTTATTAGTAGAGTAGAAAAAAATCCTCATTCCATTTCTCTTGTGGAGGTACTACTGGAGAATCCTCAAAACTGCTGGAGAAATGGCATAAATTATTTTCTCTTTCTGTGGTGTCAGACCATAATGCTTTCTTTGAGGTGTGGTGTTGTAATATATATAAAAAAGAAGTAATTTCTTCTAAGGTTTTTTTTGCTGGAGAGCTATTTACATTTCTTTGAATATTGCATTGCATTTCAGAAGGAAAATTATTCGCCACCTTTTTGCTTTACTTTATATGCGAAGCCACTGGAGCATAAATTGCTGGAGAAAATATGTATTGCATTATTTATTCATTTTGTCATGAGAAGATGCTGAGAAAGATATTTGCATTAGGAAGAAAGTCAACATTAGCATTGATTTTTTTATAGCTAAGATTTCATCTTCATCATGTTGAACTATAAGAAAGTTCAATGTATGTCAAAGTCGTAAATAAGTAAGGAGAAGATTAGAGTAGGAGAAAGTCAAGTTGTTGACTTTTTTCTTTGAAGTGTATAATTAGTACTAATGGTAAACTTAAGAGGAGAGTACTTCTACTGTGTCAATGAGTTTTGGGATGAGCTTTTTAAAAAAATTACATTGATCATGAAATAGGTGAAGAATACAATTTCAACTTGAAATATGAAAAACGAACGAGAATTTCTAATAAATGGAAATGAATGGTGTCGAAATGTTAGGTGACAATTTTGAATAGAAATTTGGTTTTGGCTCTGAGGCAATGATTTTTATTTTAGATTAATTGATTTTAGAAAAATTGTAATAGTAAATCTAAATGGTATTAGATTATTAATTAGGCAGAAAGATTGGTAGAAAATTGTGTCGAAAAGAGTCTAAAAGGAAGAATTTTTGAATAATTGGTTTCGACACCATTTAGTAATTTTTGATTAAAATTCGCGTTGGTTTTGCATATTTTCAGTAGATTTTGGTTTTCTCATTCCTCTCATATGGCAAAGGCAAATTGATTTTAGTCAACTATTTTCTAAAATTAGAGTTTCGACATTTCGACACGGAACTAATTTTCGAAATATACTACTGGAGAAATCGGTCGAAAATATTTTGAAATACAAAATTCTGAAATTTAGGATTTCGAGTCATATTTCGACACCATTTATTACTAATTTGATGAAACTTGACGACTTTTAAAATTTTTAGTTTGTTAATTGTAACTGAATTCTCCAAATTTCTAAAATTGAAGCCAAAGATTTTCGACCTTGTTTTCGAAACTAATTCATTTCTTCGAAAGCTTTAATCAAAAGCATTTCGAAATTAAGAATCTTTTATTGCGCTAATTTTAAATCACAGTTCGACACCATTCGTTACCAATTAGTATAAATTCACGTTCTATTTACATTATATAAGTTTGACAATGACCAATCAGTACCTCGATATTCAGTATTATAACCGCTGAACAATTTTATTCTCAAAAGTCGTTTACACTTACGAAGTAGTTTACTTCTCAGCGTAGGCGAGCTGACTTGTGAGAGATTGTTAAGTCTTAGGGCTTGCACTCTATAATATTGTCACTCTTAATGAATCTTAGAAGAGATTTCTTTTCCTGGAGAAGTTCCATTTCTCCATTTGTTTCCAATATACTAAGAAAACCCATATATATAAATTCTAACAAGTAAGTGCTATACTCACTATTCCCATATCTATAGTGTAATAATAATAACTCAAGACTCTCAGAATCATATTACATTTTTTCTATCTCTATAATACTTTATATAATGGACGTTATTGAAAAACATATTGATATTTTTTTTATTCTATATTCTATGAAACCTTGAATCTGCTATGAACTGGTAAACAGAGAGAAAAGTGATATTCTGGAGAAAAATGTAGGAGTTTCCATTAGAGAAAGTGTATTTTTATTCTCTAAGAGTTCGTATAGCACAGCATATGTAGGAATATTGCTACAATTTTTTTAAGACTGACATGACAAGCATAGAGAGAAATGATGATGTATAGACATATACACTATAGTCTACAATAGTAAAGCAAGACTCTTTTTGGTTGGCATCTATACTCAGTTTCTTTTTGCTAGGAGTCGAGTTTTCTAAGCTTGAGATGTTATATGGAAACTGCTATAGAGAGCATAGCTATACTGCCTATACTCCATATAACATCATAAGCTTAGAAAACTCGACCCATAGCAAAAGAAGGATAGATGTAAAAGAAAGAGAGTTTTGGGTTTACTATTGTAGAGTATAGGAGAGAGAGTATAGAAATGTAATGTAATATTGGATGATGAAATGATAGGTAGATAATAGAAGAGAGAAAGTCTGTGAATTAGGAAGCATTAGAAGAGTTGAATGAAAGGTATGAAGAAGAAGAAAAGAGACCCCTAGCAAAAGAAGGATAGATGTAAAGGAAAGAGAGTTTTGGGTTTACTATTGTAGACTATAAGAGTATAGAAATGTAATGTAATATTGGATGATGAAATGATAGGTAGATAATAGAAGAGAGAAAGTCTGTGAATTAGGAAGCATTAGAAGAGTTGAATGAAAGGTATGAAGAAAAAAAGAAAAAGATTTTGAGAGGAGAAGAAAAGAGAATAAGAGACTAGTCTCAAGTTACTTAGAGAGACGGTTTTTTTTTGTAGAGAATAAGTTTCGATATTTTTCCAGAAAAGGTGAAATACAGGAATGGTAGAGAAAAAAATTTTATGGGAAAGGGAAAGAGAGAAATGTTGATATAGAGAAGTAAAGGATATGAATTTAGTATTTCAGGGAACTTTGTAGGATTTTTAAAGTTTGACGATTTTCGACAGGAAAAAGATCGAGAGGTTTTGAATTTGGGGGAAATTGGCTTGTTGATTTTTTTAAAATTTTGATGGTGTTTGGAGATGAAGTAGAAGAGGGGATATGAATATTTAAGTTTGGATTGTTTTTGGATTTTTAGATGGAAATGTTTGCTGGAATTTTATTAGATGAGCCTTAGGTTAATTGGAAAAGTGAGAGCAGGACAGAGGAGTGAAAAGTAGGGAAAGTTTTCGACATTTTTTGATTTCTAGAGCTCAACGCCATTTGAATTTTTATTGGTAGGTGCAGTTTGGAAAAATGTAATTTTAGATGCTAAGTCCTCCACATTCTTCAATAATGTAAAAAGTTGAAATAGTTCAAGTTTTTCATTCTTTTCATCATAGGGAATTTCTGTAAAAAATTGGAAAATGAGGAATTTTTTAAAAATATTAGAATATGAAAGCCTAACGCTATTTGACTTTTTATTAGTGGTCAATGTTGCAAAAAATGTAATTTTAGATGATTTGACTATAATTTGAAATTTAAATGGATTTAATGAAAAGAATGAAAAACTTGCAAAGATTTTTTTACCCCTGACTATCTCAGACAGTCAGAAGTAATTTTTCATTTGAAAAAATTCTGTAAAAAATTAAAAAATGTGGAATTCTTAAAAATATTAGAATATGAAAGCTCAACGCCACTTGAATTTTTATTAGTACTCATACTTTCTAAATATTTAATTTAGTTGATGTCGTCTTATGTCGTTCTCTTAATTCTCATCATTGGAACTTTAAAAGTTAAAAAATCTTTAAAAATTTTTAATTTTTTTTCTTCATCCTTTTCATCTGAAAATTCAAAAATTGGCAATTTCTAAACCAAATGGTAGTAATATTTCAGACCTTAAACTACATTTTTCGCAACATAGACTACTAATAAAAAGTCAAATGGCGTTGGGCTTTCATATTCTAATATTTTTCAAGAATTGCTCATTTTTCAATTTTTTTAGTTCGACGCCGTTTGGATTTTTACTAAAGGTCCAAACTCCAACAAATATAATTTTGTAGATAATCACTTTCTCTAAGTTTCTATATAAAGCTTATAGAAGCCATTCCTGTCAGCAACTCATAATTCTAAGATGTTTATATCATTTACACCTTCTTATTCTATAAGACTTTTCATCTCTCTCAACTCTCTCTATATAAAGTTTATTGCGTAACTCTTGAGATACATTCTTCTCCTTTCAACCAACTTTACATTTTTATGGGAAATTATTACTCCAACTTTCTCTTCATGACTTTAACTCTTTTTAAGATATATTTATCACATAAAAAGGTCACACTATATTTTTTCTTTCAAAGACTTCAAAGACATATCTCATTTGACCCCATGTGACTCATATCTCTTATAGAATTAAATTATTTATATTAAGCCTTAACAGAATTTTTTATATTTTTTTATTCATATAGGAAATGCGTGAGGAAACTCGACTTTTGGAAGAACTCCGAATCCGTGTTGAGAATGCTATACGAGCCACAGCAGATTTAATTCTTCATATTGTGAATGAATGTCTTCGTCGACGATTGTCACGAATTGGAATTGATTTGACACGTGATGATGTAGAAAGAAGAATTGCAAAAGGAACGTGATATGGTTCTTGTGGCTCAGCAAAGAGTAAGAAAAAAAATTTAATTTATTTATATATAAAATGTATCATAAGTCTAATTTTGATATTTTTTGATTTTTTATAGTTGGAGCAATTTGTAAATCAAGTGAGAGATCAAATTGGTAAAAATCGTGCAGCTAAAGAACGCATGGAAAGAGAGTGGAGTGATAAAATCCAAGCTTTTCGTATTGATGATCTTAATGGTAAACTTAAACCTGATGATTTGACTTTACTCAATTATCAAGGAGTTGCTCGATTCCAAGAAGGGTAAGAAGAGTCTTAAGAAAAAGTGATTGATGATGGGATAGGAATTAATTTCCATTTTGTTTATATAAATACAATAGAATGACTTCACTTCAAGAATGGGAAGAAATGACGATGAGAAACATGGAAGAGGCTGAGCGTGAGAGAGTTTGCTCAGGCAAAGTTACGTCAACTACTTCCAGAATTGCTAAACAGGTAACATATATAAATAAATCAGGGTTAAAAAAGTATCGGTATAAGGAGTATTTTAGGAATGTCTCAATGTCTGTAGGAGTAAAGTTGAAGAGTGTAATTTGTGTTAGAATTTAAAGGAAGCAACTTGATGCATTTTTTGGTGGAGCTGAGTTGGATAAATTAGAGTTAAAAAATTATCTATATAAGGAATATTTTAGTAAGGAATGATTTAGTGTGAGTAACGTTTAGCTGTGTATTTTATATTAGAGTTAAAAATAAGAAATAGGCAGCTTAGTTGATTGCTTGGTGGAGCTGAGTTCGAATCCAGGCGTCTGAACTTCAAATTCTGAAGTCATTTTATCCTTATTGAGAGATTTCCGTAGAGATTTAATTATTTATTTCTGATAATTAGCAAATTGTCTACTAGTATTAAAACCTTTAATGATTTTTATGATATAAAATAAGCAACTCGATAGACTCTTTTAATGGAGCTGAGTTCAAATCCAGCCGTCTGATGTCATTTTTATTTTTATACTGAGATATTTCCTTGAGATTTAATTGCTAATTATTTCTTTCTGTAAAATTGAGTTTTGGCCACTAGTCTCACTAATATAAAAAACGTATGTTGAAAAACCACAATAGCTAATGGGCGACGATCTCCAAAGAGCTTCAAAGCTAATGTTGTATATATGATGAATTGAATTTTTTCTCAACTTCTCCTCAAGTTTTTCATTGTAAAGAAAGTAAAGATACATTAGATTACGTTGAGAGAGATCTTTTTTTAAAGCTCGACTTTTATTAGCTATAGGCCTTAGGCATAATATTTACATAAGAGATTCCATGTTGTATTACAAAGCCTGTTGTAAAGCCACGTCTAGACTTCCAATCGATTTTCAATCTTTACACAACAAATCTCAAAGAGATCATCTTATGAAAATATTTTAGACATATAAGACCATAACTCATATAAAAGTCAAAGCCTCAAGTAACAAATATGAAAATGTAACATGTTACTTTTGGCTTGTTGTTCAAATCCCACGAGCGAAAGAGAAAGTTACTTTCACTTTTTACATTTTAATAATATTGACTTAACTTTACAACAAATGCACTCAAAACTTTTAAAATAAAAGTTTTTTCTGTCAAAGTTGATTTAATTTTTTTTTTGTTGCAGCATCGCTTGTAAACTTCGGGCTCAAGCTGACAACGTAGAAGCAGCCATGAGTCGTCGTATTGCTGAGACTGAGTCACAGAAGCAAAGATTGGAACATCAACTCAAACTTGTAAGTTTAATTAATAATTTATTTTCTACTAATATAGACTTTTTGGCTAGCGTAGCTTTTGCTTATGTCAACTTGTGTATCAAGACTTGAGTTCAATGTGTGGGAATCAATGCAATTGAAAGCTATATTGTTCTTGCTCTGTGAACTAAAAGACTATAAGTCTCTATAAAGTATTATGTATGTGTCGTGAAGCATGCAACTCTCCATTTTTTATTTTTTGGCAGTCCAGTCTCAATAGAATCAGTAAAGCTCACGTCAGCATTAGAAAACAATAGAAGAGTAGCAATTTTGGCCTGGCCAACTGAAATATTTTGTAGTGGGTCAGTTGTTCAGTGCATTGGATTTTTTTGTACTTATTTTTTCGTGTAATTGATTTGCTCCAAAGAAAAAAAAGTTACTAAGCCGTAAGTAATTTAATGCAGTGTATAGAAAACTAGTGGTCTGTGTTGTCTACTGCAACAATAATAAATATAAGGGAAAAGGTTAATTAGTAATTAGCTTTTTTAATATTGAATTAATTGTCATTGGCAAAAATTAATATTAATTTATGTACTAGCGGCCCTAATTATAATGTCTGATTTGCAATGCGTACAAAAAAGGCGACCCGTGTTATCTACGTGAACACGAATAAATATGACGCGTCTTAATATTTTAGAAAAAAGTTACTGGTAGTTAGCTAATTAGTTTTTAATATCGAAATTATTAGCAGCCAAAGGTAATTATATTAATTAGTGTACAAGCGGTCCTAATTATAATTTGTCTGATTTTCAATTTAAAATTATGTCCGCTATTAAAAAATTCAAATAGTTAATAGTAAATTAGTCAATTAATTATATTTAATTGAAATTATTGTAAATACTAATTCTATAATTATACTTCCTGATGCTTAAACGTTACAAAGTCTTATAATGATAAAAGCTGCGATAGTGTGACGTGACGGACACTATTACAGTCTAAATACATATGTGTGTGATAAATCTCTAGAGCTTTAGAGTACATACCCTTAGCCTTTTAATAGTTTCTACATTTCTACTCTATGTTAGTTTTTCTCTCTTTTAGTAGAAAAATGTGTAAAATTGAGTCGGCTTTAGAAAATTCGATTGCTTTCTAATTATCTCCAGGGAATAATTTAGTCATTAGAGAGTTGCATTGTTCTACCATAGAACGTACGTGTGCTCATATGCAGATTCCTCTGCTACGGTCCATTTACAAATTAGATCCTGGACTCAGTTCCATAAGGAATTTCTATTTTTTCCTAGTAAAGCATATAGAGAATCATCATCATCTGACCTTTATTTCTTTTTTATAGTACAATGTACGACGTAGTAGAATTTTCTCCACTTTTTGTATTCTCATAAGAGAAGAATGTAGGGCAGAAAGTAGAATATATATTTCACCTTGTTATGACATGATGGTCATTACGTTCATTGAAACCAAAACCACACTACACAATTTTAGACTTAGATTTGAGACACTAAAACCATACGTCTACGTCTGAAAAAAAACTTATTAGTTTCTGTATTAACTGAACTACGTTTTCTTATGGGCACTATCACTCTAGTATCTTAGAAGAAGAAAAAAATGCTTTTAAACTAAAAAAGCACTGTTTTAATATCCGTCTGAGAAAAAATACATAGGTAGAAAAAACAAAGTCTGACAAGGCAAGTAGAGTACTTCTGAGTGTTGAGAGATTCGAACCCAGGACGGAATTTTATTAAAAAGTCACATCATTCTGGAGAAAAAAGAGCTGAAAACGCTCTAAACGGGTGGGTTACACCGAAACAAGATTGACGATTATGTTTAGACTAAGACACTGGAGATTGAGCGCAAAAGCAGAGCTTAGAGCATTCTGGATATAAATAAAGCTGAAAATTTCCTGGAGAAAGTTGTCCAGATTTGGCATTTTTTGACTCCTGGAAAGATTTTCAACTCATAATAAAACGCTAGTCATTAATTTTATTCTTCAGCCTTAAGAACCAAAAGCTTCAGAATTTTTTCCAGTGTTCAAAAAATGTCAAATCTGGACAACTTTCTCCGGGAAACTTTCAGCTCTATTTGTTCAGAATGCTCTAAGCTCTGCTTTTGCACTCTATTTCCAGAGCCTTAGCTTATGAAAAAGTGAGCAAGCTGAAAAATTATTAAACAAATTTTAATGCCGATTGGTATGAAATAAATGAAATTCGAGTTCTTCTTTTAGAATTTAAGTTTCGGAACTTTCGTCTAGTATATAGTATATTATATAGTATATAGTATATTCGTCTTATATTATTAAAATCATTTTTGTATAAGTCGACAATTCGTTGATACTCCAGAATTTCTCTACTTTTACTCCAGAAGAGTAGCAGCTTGTGTCATTTGTTCATTTAATAACATCACAACAGATTCTTTTCTCTGCCTTACCTCGTATGAAATAATTGAAATTCGAGTTCTTTTTAGAATCGTAGTTTCTGTATCTCTGAAGTAGTCTACTTGCCAAAGAGTGTATAGGCTAATGAAAATCATTGAAGATCCGAGCGTTTTTTAAGTGTTTTAGACATCCTCTCTACATTTACCAAACCATTGAGCTTATTATATCTAAAAAGAAAGTAAAGTGAAATTGAGGTTTTAGCTTTATAACTTTATATACATATATCTCTAGCTCTAGTATAGTCTATATAAATATATATATATATAATGTACTTAGGAAGCTAAGCTTATATACTTACAATTTGTCTTACTTTTCCTACTTTCTCTTCCTTCCTTTTTTCTTCTCTTAGAAAAAATATAGTTTTAAGAAAGTCTTAAAAGCTCCAGACTCCTTCTTGAAAAAAATAATGGAGGTCAAGTGTAAAAGTGATTTTTTCCATTAAAACTCTACCAACTTTTCTAACCCTAATATAAAGGAGAGGCTCACGTTTATTTTTACTGGAGAATCTAATACTCCAGTCGAAATATTCAGATTCCAGGAATTAGTTCCAGTATACAGGTCTCTAAATTTAACTCTGGAATTAAATGGGATTTTATTAGTTGAGAAATTGTGAGGAAGGCCTCAGTGCTTTGGCTCTTAAGCTAGGCCAGGTTTCTCTACTCAAATTCAGTTTCCAGTATCAAAATTCCAGAGTAGATTTAGATTTTTAAGTGCTGGAAGTAATTCCTGGAATCTGAATCTTTTTTACTATTAAAAAAACGTGAGCCTCTCTCCAGGTTTTTTAAGGTCGTTGTCTCTGGCGTGAGTGAAAGTTGTGAAAGCATAAAAAAAGTCTTAGAACATTTTTAGCGTTCTCTGCCCTTTTCATCATCTCTCTGTTTCATCACGTAGTTTTTTTTCTTCTTCCCACTTTTTGTTGGAAATCTTGTCATCATATAACTTCCTTTCCATAATCACATCATGTCATATCATTAGAAGGATGTAATGGGCTCGTAAAAAATAATATAATCTTTTTGCTCCTTTTGCCTTTTAGCTTTACGATAGTAAAGGAAAAAAGTTGTATAGTAATATCATCATCTTATTCTTATCTTATGTAATTTAAGTTTTAAGACGTGGAGGAGAGTAAGAAGAGACGAAGGTCTTAAATTGTGTCTTTTGTATCATAAAATTGTTATCAACAGAAATGAAGAGCTTAGGAATATATAAATATTATAAATGGGGACAAAAATGTTTTTTTAAAAGTTCCATTTTGTGTGTTATGATGAAATAGGATAAAATGATTAGGAAATTATGATGAGTGTTGTCAGCTAAGATTTCAATTTGTGAGGAATTATTGTTATGTAAGAAACAGGTGGAGACTTGAGATTCTTGAGATATTATTTGTAATGTGGGTCGTCAGTGAAAGTAGCGAAAGCATGGAGAGAGAGGTTATTGCTAAATGTTATGGAAAGACTTACAATGAGATTGAATACAATTTTTTATAGTTGATTGCAGTGGCAATAAGCAGAGGACTTCTGAGTGTGGAGAGATTCGAACTGGGGACCGAATTTTTAGAACATTAAATTAGAGCTGGGCTAAAAAAAGTCACTAGATTATTCTTTAAGGCTTGCTTTCATAAGCTAAGGCTCGAGAAATTAAAAGCAAAGGCAGAGCTTAGAGCATTCTGGATATAAATAGAGCTGAAAATTTCCTGGAGAATGTTGTCCAGCTATCGTTTTTTTTGCTCTTGGAAATATATTCAATTTGACAAAGTCGACAGAACTAAAAATCTAAGAAGAACTCGAATTTCAATTATTTTATATCGACCGGCATTAAAATTTTAAAAAAAAATTTTCAGCTTGCTCACTTTTTCATAAGCTAAGGCTTTGGAAATTGAATGCAAAAGCAGAGCTTAGAGCATTCTGGACAAATAGAGCTGAAAATTTCCTGGAGAAAGTTGTCCAGATTGGCATTTTGAACACTGGAAATAATTCTGGAGCTTTTGGTCCTTAAGGCTGAAGAATAAGATAGCAACTAGCTTTTTATTGAGGCCAAGTCGAAAATATTTTCAGTGTTCAAAAAATGCAAATCTGGACAACTTTCTCCATGAAATTTTTAGCTTTATTTATATCCACAATGCTCTGCTCTGCTTTTGCACTCAATTTCCAGAGCTTAGCTTATGAAAATGTGAGCAAGCGGAAAAATTATGTAGTGACAAATTTTAATGCCGTTTGGTATAAAATAATTCAAATTGGAGTTCTTCTTTTAGAATTTAAGTTCCGCTGGTTTCTTTTAGCATATTATTAAAATAATTTTTGTATAAGTCGACACTCGTTGACACTCCAGAAGATTCTCTACTTTTACTCCAGAAGAGTAGCAGCTTGTGTCATTTTTTCATTTAATAACATCACAACAGATTCTTTTCTCTGCTTTACCTCTTCTCTCTTCTTCTCTTGTTGATTTAATTTTCCATCTAATGTAATATTAGTAATACAGTTTTCTCTTCTCATCATCAGTTCAAGATAACTTAACTAGTCAAGTGTGTCTTTACTCTCCTTCATCTTCTGTTGTGCTTCATAATTTCATCATCTATCTAACTCACACAACCGAAAACCAAACCATAAGTTACACAACATAGGAATGGACCACAAAAAAAATTTCATTCAAGGCGCCGTCCAACTTTTCAACATTTTTACACTTTTCGCCCACTTTTCTCTTAACTGTTATAACAAAATCCTTAATATTTCAATGTGACCCAAAATTTTAAAAAATGCCTATATAAATACTGCTTAGAGTTTTCTTGCACTTTCACCATTATAAATTCCTCATAAGCCAACCCTGCAACATTTTCCATAAGAGAACGCAATAAGTGAAAGCGTACGTTGGCCACTAAACAAAATATCATTTCTCCTCCTTAGCTCACGTTTCCAAATAGTAAATATTTTCTTAAGAGCTCTAAGCATAAGAAACTTCATAGTTTCATAGTTCATCTCTTGACTGAGTTTTTTCCCAGTCCAGCTTTTTTCTAAACAATTCTAATGCCAAGGCTTTCTCTATACAAAAAGTATTGTGGACTGGACAAATAACTTCTTGCAATGCTCAGCAGTCAGCATATTATGCTTTATGAAATGAGATGAATGAGTTTCTTAGCTCTCAATATAATAAAAGTATTTTTTTTCTCTTCTCAAGGTTCTTGATGAGATGGTGAAAGCAGAGAAAGCTATTGAGACGATCAAAAGTGCATTGAAAGGAGATCCCATTGAGTCTGCTCTCAAATTGGCTCAAACTCGTCTTTACAATCGAACTTATCGTCCTAACGTTGAATTAGTTNGCTATTGAGACGATCAAAAGTGCATTGAAAGGAGATCCCATTGAGTCTGCTCTCAAATTGGCTCAAACTCGTCTTTACAATCGAACTTATCGTCCTAACGTTGAGTTAGTTAGAGACTGTCCACAATTTGCACTAATTGATGAAGTTAATGAAGTGGCTCGTTCTCAATCTGCTATTGAAGCCAGTTTAAGAAATGCTGAGGATGCTCTTCATAAATTGAGACAGATTCGAATTGATTTGTAAGTTTCGTAAATAACTACCCAAAATTATATGTTAAAAAAGGAGATTTATGGAAGGAACTTTTTTAACTTTTTTTTATAGGGAAAAAGAAATTGCTATCAAGGATAACACTTTGGTCATTTGTCGTGAGAGATGTCAATACATTAGAGCTTTTTGGCCATCTGTTGTCAGCTTAGTTGGCAATTAAAAAATTATGATGAAGTCAAGAAAAATGATTTAAGTATTTAGTAATGCAAAAATGATGTCAAATGGTAAAGAGAAATGTATGAAATGAAAGTCAATATAATTAAATTACTCAAAAACTTAACGACTTGTGGCTCTGTGGCTTAGTAATTTTTCTAGTTTATTTACAATTAACATCTTAGCACTTAATTAATTAAGCACAAGAAACTCAACTTTACAACTAAATTTTAATTGATCTGTTGTCGTGCGCCACTATAATAATTCTAAAGGGCATTTAACATCATCATAGAAGTTTACTATTGAAATTTTTGAAATTAAAGACTAGATTAAATCTATACAACAACAGTTAGTGCATTATTCTAATTATACTGGCTCTTCTCTGGTTTAACTTTTTATTACTATAAGTACTTCAATTGTGTTTTGTATTACCCCTGAAATCATTAGAGTTATTATTGTTCTCATTACATAAATTAGAAGTAAGCATTTTTGGCACATGATTAAATACAATTTCTTTTAGGCTTCATTTACAATTACAATTATAATATAACATAATATATATACCTTAGCTTTGAACGCATCTACAGACTTTTATATACAATTCTCTCATATAGTCTACAATACTAAAGCAAGACTCTCTTTGGTTGGCATCTATACTCAATTTCTTTTGCTAGGTGTCGAGTTTTCTAAGCTTGAGATGTTATATGGAAACTGCTATAGAGAGCATAGCTATACTCCATATAACATCATTAAGCTAATGATTAAATACAATTTCTCTTAGGCTTCATTTACAATTATAATATAACATAATATATATACCTTAGCTTTGGATGCATCTACAGACTTTTATATACAATTCTCTCATATAGTCTACAATAGTAAAGGAAGACTCTCTTTGGTTGGCATCTATACTCAATTTCTTTTGCTGTGGGCCGAGTTTTCTAAGCTTATGATGTTATATGGAGTATAGCTATGCTCTCTATAGCAGTTTCCATATAACATCATTAAGCTTAAAAAACTCGACCCACAGCAAAAGAAATGGAGATAGATGTTAACCAAAGAGAGTCTTGCTTTACTATTGTAGACTAGGGTCTTCTTGACTACATAAAACGTGTAGAGTGCCATAGATTGTGGGCTCAAGAGAACAGTTTTCATATCCGTAAGTGGATGAGAGAGTAATTATTATTTCATATAACAATTAAAATGCAAATGACTTTTACGATCTTCATTTTCTCAATGATCCTTAATTCTCTCTCTCACTCTACATTAACTTTACTATATTACACACTATAAGCTAAAGCAACACTGACATCCTTTACTTCAACTAATCTTTAATTCAAGCTTTAATTTTGTAATAGAGTAAAATAGAGCAACAAAATATTTCTTCATTTTATGTCTATCTTCCTCCTTTTCCGTGTCATTGGAGTAATTAGAAAAACGATATCATAAGATCATAAGGAAAATTACTATCATTGCTTTTATAACACTACAGAATTTCAGAGTATAGCATTTCTCAAACCTAGAAGAAAGGTAAGGTTCGTTGAATATTATTAGCTCATGCAAATAAAGCTGGAGAAAAAATATTCTTTTCCAGAATTCTTTATTGGGAAGCTTTATTTCCATGAGCTAATATTGAACGAACCTTACCTTTCTAAGCTGGAATAAAATTTTTGGAGAGCTACAAATTATATCTAAAAAGCGTCATTCATCTCTTAATGTTAGTTGAACGACGTTGCTCTATAGACTCACAGAGATCAGAAAATATGAAATATTTTTTTTCTTTTCTACTTTTGTTCAAGTTCAAATAGGAGAAAGGTGAAATGAACCATTAGCTTAGGAAAATCAATACAAGAATAAAATACAGAACAATATATATAGAAAGATCTGATCTCTAGAAAAAGTAGACAATGAATCTCTTTACAGTTCATCTTTCCTTTTCTCTCTCTCATGAAGAGTGACATTAAGTACATCAAATTGGAAAACTTGGATCCGTATCAAGATGAAGTGCCTAACAAATATAAGTAGTATAGCTATATAGGCAACTTTCTCAACCAACAAATTCATATTTCTTTCCCTCCAGCATTTCTCCAGCAACTTATCAACACATTTCTTACTTTTCTCTATACTATCGCCTAATTCTTTATTATATTTTTCTCTGTGCTAATTTACGTTATACGAGTTATTTTAGCAGTGCCAGAGAAAAGGGTTAAAAATACGTGCTGGAGAAAAAAAGGCTGTTGGCTGGAGAAATGTGAAGAGTTGCTCGCTTTATAAAATGAATGCTGGGGCTATAGGAAATAGATTTGTTTATTGACAACATTCCCTTATAAAGGAGAATATGAACCTTTAGTTATGAGTAATCTAATCCCTCTCACTCTGTTTCTTATGTACTTTTATCCTATAGTGTAAGGTTACTTATATATATATATATATGAACTGGAGAAAAATATATATGATATGAAGAGATGATGATGCGTCTTGGTTCCATGATGAAGAATCACAGTCGACTGTCAATAACTTCTCCAGGAGAGTCGAGAGCTGACTGTCTGTCTGAAATGGATTTCAACAGCTTTCTAAATGATCAAAGAGAATCAGAAAATCACAATGAAATTCCTTCTTTGCTTTCAAGAGAGTATATTGTGTTCATTAGACATAAGAGAAGAGAGAATTTTGATATATTTTATTATTACCTTCGAGGACCCATTTCAATTCCCATTGAAATAAAGTCTTCTTCTGTGAGTAGCATAAGTGCCTGAAAAATAAAACATTTATTAAAGATGAGCCACTTGAAAAGACTTGTTTTAAATTGAAGAGTTGAAAGCAAATAAGCAATGAAGCAAACCGCAGCTTGTGAAATTAGAGGAGAGAATTTTGTCTGATTGAAAAGTAAATATGTAAACTTGGGAAAGTAAAGAAATTTTGGAATTTTGTGACATGCAATAAAATGAAAGAAGAGAGAGAGAGTTCATTTGGTACATTGGGAAATAGCTCAAAGCTCTTCGTTAGAGGAATGCGAATTTATAGAGTGTCATCGGAAATAATATTTTAGTAATGTATCTTGTCTGAAAATGCAGCAGAGTATCAGAGTAAAAGATTTGGGTAAGCAAAGTTCTGGGTTCGAATCCAGCATAGAGTAAATTTTCTTTACTTTTTGTATAGAGAAAATGAGTTTTTAAGCATATAATATATGGAAAACTAATCAAATATCATTTCGAATCTAGTTGGTTTAGTAGTAGAGAGACGTGAAATGCAATAAGGTTCTAGGTTCGAATCTCGCATAAGTATATTTTTAAAATTTTTTGTCATTTTTGGAATGCTTTTCAAACGCACATTAAACAAGTGAGCATATTTTTCTTCCTTTTAAAGACCAAAAAACTTCTTTCTAAATTACTCTACTCATAAACCACATCTACAATTTTAAATTAAAAATTAAATTAAATTATTATTAATATATTATATTTTTAGTATATTATTATTAATATTAAATTAAAAATCTTGTTGCTTTCGTGGTGTAGTGTCTACTTCTAGCATACTAATGAAGGTTCCGAGTTCGAATCCAACTACCAGAGTGTCTTTTAAACTAAACATGTCATTTTACCTATTGGTTTAAAACTGAGCCATTTGTATAGCTTAGATTAGGCTGCTAGTACTCTATACACTGACTCAATAGATTCAATATTATAAATACGATCCTCTAGTCTTTTTTGGTTAGCATAAAACCCTTGAGCATATAGGCATGTAAATCTGCTCTAAGTAGCTTTGTTTTCACAATTTAATCTCGCACAGAGCTCTACCTTGTTCAAAAATACAATATAAGCATTATAAACCTAACTATAGGCAAATCTCCTTGAGAAAGAAAAAAAATACATGGTACATAATCAAATTACGGTTGTATAGAGCGACGAACTCTTATAGAGTCTTTTAAGTATATACATTTTCAATCAAAGTGCCTCAATCTGCTTCAAACAAGATCGTTATAGTTTTTTTGCCCAATTTCTTAGAATTCATTCCAATTCAATAATTTCTTTCATTTGAATAGAAGAAGCACTAGTAGAAAATAAATAGTTCGTAATTGCATTTGTTTTCTTTAGAGTTCGGTCTAAGTGATTCTTCTATATACTTTTTCTATACTAAATTGATTATATAGAAGCAAACCATAAGTATCATTAGAAGACACAAAGTCAAAAGGAAACTCTGGAGACAAACTTTGAATGCACTTCTCTTAGCTCTTTGAACTCAAGAAAAAAATCAAAATTCACTTTGCTCTCTCATAAGAAACTTACTATAGCATCTTCAATGTATTATTAAACCAGAAATTAATTAAACCCACGTGAAGTATTAAAACTCAGGACAAGAATTCATTTAACTTAAAAGGAAGCACTTAAAGTGAGACTACTATCAAAGTCCCTTTCTCTATGTCTCAACTTTCTTTTTTATAAGGGAATGTTGTCAATAAACAAATCTTTTTCCTATAGCCCCAGCATTCATTTTATAAAGCGAGCAACTCTTCACATTTCTCCAGCCAACAGCCTTTTTTCTCCAGCACTAATTTTTAACCCTTTTCTCTGGCACTGCTAAAATAACTCGTATAACGTAAATTAGCAGAGAGAAAAATATAGTGAAGAATTTAGCCGAGAGTATAGAGAAAAGGAGAAATCTGTTGATAAGTTGCTGGAGAAATGCTGGAGGTAGAGACAATATTCCCTTTAAAGTAGTGAGACGAAATTGACCATAGAAAAATTAATAATGGGATTATATAACGAAATTGAATTGTCTCTCTACTTTTTTAAATCAAAACTAAATGAAACACAGAGTAAAAAAATGTCAAAGGTCAACTTGTATTAAAAACCAAGAGCTCTTATATCACAGACAGAGTAAAGAAATAGATTAATTTATATAGTAGCTTTAATAACTTTAATATAAAACTCGTGTCATCATTTTTTTCTCTCTCTTAGATTTTCGTCACAGATGCTTTCAATGGTCTTTTCTAATAACTCTGATTTTTTAAGAAAGATTGACATAAGACTTTATATTGTTTTCCAAGAAGAAAAAAGTTTAATAAACTTAAGGTAAGAAATCTCTATCTTCTCTCTATCCATTGATACACTATATCACTATATAGATATATAGATATACTGTGTATAGATATATATATATATATACTATAAGTATATACAGTATATATATATAAGTTTCATCTTTAGTGATCTTTCTATTTATGGTTTATGTCATCAATATTGCGTCTTATAGAACTCCTCCACACGTCTCAAATTGACTATGTACTACTTTAGTATGATATTCGTCGAGTGAAGTTTTATGATAAATGAAACATCAAATCAAATTCTTTATTGCTTGAGCCGTGTAGCAGGAAAGAGAGCAATAAAGTAGAAGAGGTCAGACTATATGAAAATGCATGAGTTCTTCTCCAGTTGATTTGTGTTACACAGTTACAAAGTTTAAGAAATTTGGGTTAATGGATAATAGAGGAAAAGTCTGAGAACTTTCAAGATGAACACTTTAGCTTTATTTCTCTCTAGTGGAGAAAGTGGAGAAAGTAGGAAAAAAATTCATAGGAGACTTTGAAGCCTAATGGATTTAGATACCTTAAAAGATTTTTACTATAGTTTCTCTTTCTAAGCAGTTATGAATTATAATAAGCATTGCAGAAAAAAGTGATGACATTTAAAATAGAATAAAATCTTCAACTTACTTCCAAGTCAATTTTTTCTCTTTTGAATATAGGAATGTAATTATTAAGACCAGCAGCAGCTAAAAATAATTCTACAGGGCCGGTGTCATCATCTGTAAAAATTAAATATGTCATCAATTTCTTGTGAGAATATTTGATTACTTCATTAGCATTTGTCATATAAGTCTTTTGGTTTATTAATGAAGTGATGAGTCTATAATAAAAGTATAATTTTGGCTACCTTCATCAGACGCCTCATCAACTTCTTCCCAAGGTTCTTTGCCAACAATTCGATTGGATCTTCTATTCAAACTACTTGCAGAGCCAATCGAGTCTTTATGATGATGTTTCCCTTGATTGAAATTAGGAAAGTTGATGAGTGTTGGAGTAATTTGGGTTCGGAAAGCTACTGAGCCAAATCCAGGGCGTTGAAATATACTTGGGGTGTTATGAGCTAGAGCTGTGTCATCATTAAAACCAGAGTCTGTTCCAACCTTTGGAAATGAAAAAATTATATTTAGTATTTCATAGGAAGCTAAAAGAAAAAAAGCATTTTGTGCTGATTTCCTATATACAGGTAAGATATATAGCTATAGGTAAGATATAGATATATAGAGATATAGGTATATCCTGGAGTTTTGGGCTATATGGAAATTTTTATATCGTCTATATAGTTTTCTTGCTATAGTTGTCTAACTGTGATTTACTCAATAGTAATTCATCATTGGAACACTCAAAGCAAAGAAAAGACCTTGAGTGCTTTTCTACAAGTAGAGTATTTCTGAGTGTGGAGAGTTTCGAACTGGGGACCGAATTTTTAGAACACTAAATTAGATCTGGGCTAAAAA
>VCNE01001601.1:0-14862 GCA_009869805.1 Oncopodura yosiiana
TACAAAAAGCTTTCGAAGAAGAGAATAGTGTATAGAAAGAGTTTCTATTTAAAACATGAAGGAAACGAGATATAGAGAGAAAGACGAAAAAACTCAAAAGTTACTTTCATTATAGAGATTCATTCAAACTTTTTTGAAACACGCATCTAAAAACTTGCCTTTTCATTATTCTTAAGACTAGACCTAAACAGTACAATAAAATCTAGAAGAGTTTTTCTAGCTTGGAAACTACTCTTCTCGTGCAGCAGCCACCATTGTTTCTTTCAAAATAACAGCAAAGGGTCAACATTTTCAAAGAGAAATACCTTTTTCAAATATATACTACATGGTATAGAAACAAAAAACAAGCAATACAACTATTTTCAAATTAAATTTCAATGACTGAAATCAATGCAACATTTTCGAATACAAATCTTTTTCTAAGTATAAAAAAACTTGGATACATGAAGACATAATCGTCTCGTTAGATGAACCATTTTATTTTTTGACTGCTATCAACATTCTGTATCATATCACGAGCATTTTTGTATTCCTTGAAAGATATTTCACTTTGTGTTTGTAACCAAACATCGACTCAAATGAAAAGTCAATATATCTATATGTATATATACATATAAGTACATCAATATATCTCATCATCAAAATCTTCAATGGTCAATATCAAACATATACTGCTTTACCACATCATTTTTATTAGTAAAGAATTTCTCTGCAGGCTTTTTAACACTTTAAATATTTGATTAGATTGAAGTTCAAAAAATGATTTTTGATGGATTCTATACAAAGGATTATGCTTTAACTGAACTCGCAAACACCGGAACAGTACGACAAGGTTTTCATGATTATGATAATCATCAGCAGCACGCATCATGTGTCAAGTACATTTAGAGTATTATGCACGGGTTTCTTTTGTATCTGTATAATGAAAATTACTCAATTAAAAAAATCATAACTAAAAAATCAAGTTAAAATTTTGCTGTTTAGTTTTAATGGAGTAGAAAAAGAATTGGAAAATAAAGTGTTGGAATATTGGAAAGGGAGCAATGATTGTTAAAATAAATCGATATAAATTGCCATAAAAATAAATGATACTTTTTCCATTCTCGAAATTTTGCATTTACTAGTAGTCATGTATATATTTTTTTTATATCGAAGCAGATTCAAGCTTTCTACTATTAGTATTAGTAAATACTTCCAAGGTACACTATATAAATTCTTTTACGCAATTTTGAGCAGGAAGAATTATCTGAAATGATGAATTCTTGTGAGCTATCCTCCTCCCTTTGGTTTCGCTTGGTTGCATTTAAAAAGAAGAGAAACTGTACAATGTATGCTACAGTTTGAAAAATAGAGAGACACAAGCTACGAGTTGTAACATCAAGAAATAAATGTTTTTCATACTTATTGCTACCATAGAAGAATAAACTTCTTATACTAAGCCCTTTAAAGTCTACTTTTCGTACTATGGTCATTCTGGAGAATGTCGTTAAACGACAAATAAAGGAATTTTTATAGCAAGACATATTATAGTCAATGCAAAATTAACTTACAAATAGCGTGGCATAATCATAATGAAATTCTTAAAAATTGCATGGATGTAGTTAATGTACAATTATACAAATCAATTAAACTACGTTTAACCAATAATGTCTACTTCTGTAACACATTGAATGTCTCATTTATATGTATCACTGCATGAACTTTATACGAAGCTATATTTGTCTGGTTTTGACTGTTATTAAATACATTGGGTATTTAATACATTTTGTCTTAATATACTATATTTTTTATTATATTTTTACCGGGAATACGAGACTTTTCTTTACCTAATGATTCGACCCCAAAGGCTACTTTACAGGCAATAAAAATCTTCAGCTTATCTTGCTCTTGTGATCACTAGCAGATGCTATCTTTGCAGCAGTACATTCTACTAAAGTTAAATTTCGTATAACATATACAAAAATAGTGGAAATCTTGTAGTCATCTATAGTAAGGAATCGGATTCCTGAATTCTTTCAAGTTCCATGTACATTTTTATAGTTTTTGTTANAATGTAGAAGAACAGCAAAGTGTTTTCATAGACTTATAAGGAGAGTATCAGGTTTTTTTGATGATTTTTTAACTTTATTAAAATAAAAATATAATTTCACATTCTAGAATAATAACTTGCCCACTCTTTTGCGAACTCTCAATTTTGATGTTGTGTAAAAAAAAATTGACGACACGAAACTAAGCCTGAATGAACATTTTTAGATAAGTGCAACTTGTATCATACAACTAGAAACTCGGATAAAACAACCTGAAACTCTCCTTGTTAGTACAGAGATTATACATTGAGTATAATAAAAATCCCAAATCGATTTCAAATAGGTCTGATCTGAAGAAGAGCATCATCCTGCTGGTAGTAAATGTTTTCCAAACTTCAATACAAGACTTCAACTTTGCTCTCTTCCCATCGTAAATATACAAGTACATATCTCAATAGCTGTATCTTCTCCATTTCTCACTTAAATGTCCATAAAGAGGCAACCACAAATTTTTCAAGATATAAATCTAGAATTACAATTTACGCACTAAATGGAGTTTTTGTACTATTCAGATTAATTAATTGAGACGCATTTTAGGTCTAGAAAATAAGTTGGTGCTACTATAATTAATACAAAATGCACCAACAAATATATAAATCATAAATGTCTGTAATTAGTGGAAGCTAAGTTGATTTTAGAGTTTTATTTGCCCTGATACAATTTGAAGGTTTCACTGCATTTTAATAATATTATATAAATAAGAATAAGGAACGGTCTGAATAATTTGAAGGCGTCCTAACCCACCTAGACTCTTTTCGAGCAACAAAGAGCCGTTGTAGAGATCATGATGAGTTTGCGCTAGGTGGAGAAACTAGTTTCAAATCTTTTGTTCGGCTTGCCTGTTAGTCTTTTCTCCTTCTCCTCTTTCCAGTATACGAGTTACGTCACCGACCAAAATCGGGATGACAGAAAGAGCGATTTTGATTCGATGATGAATGGCTTCTATCCACACAGAATAATTTTTATAGGCTAAACTCAATGCTCATGTCTACTACTTCATTTCTTGCAACTTTCATCAATTTGTTAATATTACAACGACTCCAAAAAAGAGATGCTACTTTATGACCTCAAAATATTTTCTATTAAGACGCCTAACTACCTAACATATTTTTTATCATTTTTGATCAGACCATTAAAATTCTAATCATAAGTATCTGTGGGGAAAATCAAAATGCGTTGTATTATTCAATTATTTGTAAATATTTCTTGTCATCACACCATGAGTTAGTTAAATCGTTCAGTTGTAAATGCTCTCTGCGACGCTAGTAAAGTATTACGACGCCACAATGCTAAATATCTTATAAAACTAAACGATTTATTTAAGGAAACTTAACTATACAGCAAGTGCCAATTTCTATCTTATGTGTGAAGATTATTATTATTGTTTTCTCTACAAAAAAAATATTATTTGCAACTACATAAAGTGTCATGTCACATCTCTTTTTCTATTTATGAACTGTAGAATTTTGGTTGACTTGTCACTATTACTATTATAACACTAGTACTACAATAATAATACACACATTAAATATATGCATATATATATATACATAGTAGAGAGAAGTCAAGTCAAGCTGAAGCCAAAAAGTAGATTCAATGAAGTCAACTCTGTCTACACTCCAATGAACTAGTAACGTTACAAACAACAGTAAATCTTATCGATTATGATTTATGACTTAGTCTTTGGGCGAGTGAGAAACCCTCACATATTCACATTTAGTGTTGTGCCTTCTGTGTGAAGTTCTATGGCCTTTGCAACACTATCATACTAAATTTTATATAGCATAATAACTTCATAAATATAGTTTACAACTAAAACCAAATATATCAAACGTTTGTCAACTTGACTTTCGACATATACATAAGTTTTTGTTTCACTGTTTTGTTGCACAACATTTTTGTTACTGTTTAAAAAATATTCTTTTGCTACTACTACATAAACAAAAACGTATCGCACTGTCAACCCTTTGAAACCTAGATGACTGATCAGCCAGAAAGAATCACTTTAGACATTTTCTCTCTCTCTCTCTAGAGCACCCAACAGCAATTCAATCATACATAATTTCGATTTCGATTCTTTTTGACTTGTTCAAATGCAATTCAATCCAGTCACTAAAACCTTTTTCATCTTCTCTCATCTCTCCTAGCTGATTGTAGAATAGAAAAAACAACGATTTTTATACTTTTACATTGATCAAAGCAATATATTAGTTTTGATGTTACAAAATTGCATTGGCAAAAAAGAAGAGATCCAAGGATGTTTCGAATGTTATGTTAGTATAGAAAAGAGATAGAAATTCTATTAGAAGTAAAGTACTGTGGAGGTTTGTCTCTCTACTAGTCAGCATATGGGCAGATGCAAGAAAGAAAAAGGATGTAAGGAACGAGAGTCAAACCTTTTCTCCTATGAGCCATCAATCATGTCCTGTCAACTATTCCTCAACTCCCCAAAACAGTTTCAATCCCTGCAAATTAGAAGAACATCTAACCATTCTAATCATTCGACAAGACAATTCTTCTATCTATCTCTCTAAAAGAACTATACTTGATCTTGGATTCTTGATCTATTCCTTTAAAGAAGGATTTTACAAAAGGTGCGGGTTGTTTATTAGAGAAAGTAATTATTTTTTTTTTAATTTTGATTTTAGTAATGTATAATAATGATAGTAATTTTGAATTTTATCTAATCCATCTTTCGAAAAACGAATGATAATTTTGTACCAGGAAAATGTGCAGATCGGCACTCTAAAATAGTGAGTGCATCATCATACATATCTACAAATAGTAGCTTTACAAACTCAGTGAAAATAGAATACTAGTTTCATTAGATAAAAGCAGATGTTTCCTTCCAAAAAGTTTCTACTAACCTTCCTTCTTCCTTTTCCTTCAACTTTCTAACTAAAGTACAATAATCTAGAGGAGTTCCAACTTTCAAGTAAGTAGTTGAGTTTAGCTGTTTTGTTAGAACTATAAGTGTGGAAATAAAGATACATACTACTACACATTGTGAAGATTTTCTAGAGAGATATTACTCTACTAAACTACCAATGCAATATGTACTACTAGAATATAGTTGAATACAATTCTGGCAGTTGGATCTCTTTCTCTAGTTTAAGTTGACTTCAATGTTTCCTTGTTGAGAGACTTTTTTGAGAGGTTTAGTGGTTTGTGTAGGTTTGAAATTTAGACAGAAATTGGAAGCTTTGTGTCTTTCTACTTGTATTTTGATGTGTTTTTAATTGGGTGCATTGCATTTCCCAAAAATGTAACGTCATCTTGCATGCTTTCCATTGCTTGCTTCTTCTTTTCATAAATCTAATCCATGGTCTTGTGTACAATATATTTTACGGCATTTTGAACAGAAATTGAGAAGATCAAACTTAGTTTTGCTAGATCTGTCTCTTTCTTTCTCTCTGTTTCTTTTTACAAATTTCCATATTATATTATGTAGCACATATATTAGTTTCAGTTTCCTTCACATACTAAAAGGAGAAAAGCCATCCAGTTGATCAATATTACAATCATACTTTGAACATCATATCGCCTTTGCCTTCTGTCATCCAAATATTATATATTATAGCCTGTATTTCCACACATACTACATTATTTGCTTCTTCTAAAGATTTCTCCCCTTTTACTCATATATGAATCTTGCTTTCATCTCTCAGTACTCGCATTTTGCCTTTGTACGGTGTCATCAGCAATGTTTGTTGCACTCTCTTACACTCTTATAGTGATTTTAGATTCTAAATTTTATCTCCACACCATATTCTCTTCTTTTGCTCTCTCTCTCTCTCTCTACTCTTCTCCTCCAAAATCCAATAATACTCGTGCATAATAGTCTTCTTACAGATCATATATACCATCATTTTGATACTACAAGTGTGGAAAGAGAGTTACACATTGCAGCATGTAATATATGTATACATCTAAAATCTGACGCAATACGTACATACATTATATAAAGTAATCATACTAGTGTATTTGTAATATGTAATATGCCTTGCACAATGGAAAGATGAAAACTTGAATAAACTTCATAGTAGAAATACCATATTGTACATGTAATAATGTTGCTAGAAAGAATTTCTTACTAGGGAGAGAAACTTATATTTTATATTGGATGCTCCCACTGAAGTTTTCAACAAGAACAAGACATACATATAGTATGTATAGTGTTAGTCTAATACCAAAGCAAATGTAATATCACACTACAGACGAACGACGATGGTACATTATACATTTTACATTAAATAAAAGCTTTAACTTGGTTGGATGCTTTTTGATCGATGGCTGTCTCTCACTTATCTGAACTCAACTACTGTGAGTGAGTCAAAAAACTACCAAAAGAATGCTTTTGTGCTAAAAATGATCTTACTTTAGTTTTAAACTGGGGCATTGTGAGAATTAAATAGTCTTTATCTATTTCTATATAAATGAGAGTATATTTTAAATTCTTGTCATTTAGATTTCATCATATTTGATCGACGTTTCCTCTTCTTCTTCATCTATAATGTCTCTCACAAAGACATTTTCACCTAGGTCAGTCAGTCAGACTCAAGACTACATACTGTGGTCAAATAAAGTGTCTACTTCTACTTATACTATATGTATGCTTTCAATAAAGTGTGTAAAGATACAAAGTATATATACGTATTATAGAAACAGTCTGTATAGATAAAGTTCCAACTTTAGTGAATGAATCCCAAGTGAGTAGTGTATGTAGAAGTTACTTATATAGTTAGACACTTACTTTAGTTTGTTAAGGATACTTATTGATGAGTACTTTACTTACCTTACCATAACATAGAAGCTGCTAAGCCACACACACTACTGTATGTAGTAAACACACTTTTGTTCTTCCCTATCAAAATCATCAAAAGCAGCAGGAAGCAGTGACTCCCGCTGTCCTAAATGACTTTATTTTTGGTACTTGAGACACTAGAGAGTAAAGTAACACTCTGAAAATCTAACTCAACAGTTGATAGTTTCTGTGTCGAGGGATAAACTGATCTTTACTTTTCCTCTATTATCTTCGGATGTCAGATTCCATATAATAATCACCATCTCTATTTCTACCTGCTCTCATCTGTTGAGTTATATAAATATGAATGATATTGTTATTATTGAGTAAAGGGAAAAAGAAAAAAAACAGTCAAAGTCTCTCATTCATAAAAGCTTTTTCAAGTTTCATGAAACCTTTCTGAATGGAAAATTTAGTAGTGATTTAGTAATGGACTTCGATTTACACTGTATACTCTATACGTAAAGTGTGAAGCTTATCAACTATCGTATCTTCAAGTCCCTCTTACCTTAAATAATGTAGTAACAAATATAACGAAAAATAGTTATTCTGAATTGCTCTCTTAAGTATCCTAGAGATATTATTATGAGACTCTTACCATCTACTTCCTTTGACAAGACTTTCCTTTTGTAATTTGAATTTCCAATTTCTCAGATACATACTTATTTGTCTATACGTGTAAATTTTTTGAAGAATATTTTTGCAAAGTATGAAATATTGTTATCTCTTTCATCATCTTATGTATAGTGACTAAACTCAGCATGACGCTTACCATTAATTGGTTGCAAGGTTGAACTTAAAGTGAACTGAGTGACACTGAAAACTGAAATTGTCTCCATTGTGTCGTAAACAGGAGAGTATTATATGTAGTATAGACTTTCCCACTTAAGACAAAAGTCTATTATGATGTTGTTGTTGTCTTCTACAATGTGTATTTATGTAAAGTAAGTATGAAAGCTCAAGTGTCACAGAAACAATTTACAACATAACACTACTATAATAGAGACAAGTTTACTGGCGATATGGCTACATCATATTTATACTATATTATATTACTATTTAAATCGTTTGTTTGTATCACTAAAAGTCAAAATGACTAGTAATTGCTTGTACAACTAAACAACTTGCTTTTACTGCACTTAAAACTTAATATACATACATATATTTTCACTACTCTTCTGTACACCTACTTTTAAAATTGAATATTCAATATTACAATTGAATTGATTTTAGACATTTGAGCACGTGCAGTGTCGTCTTTAAGTCTCACATTAGTTGACTGTTGTTGAGACTCATATCAATAAAAACATGACATTATGACAAGGATAAACACTCAAATTATGAAAAAAGTATTAATGAATTTTTGACAGTTTAGGAACTTCATCTCTAAATTGGGTTGCCCTTTGGTCATAACGTACAAAATAAAGTCTAGTCTCAAGCCCAAGTAAAAGAGATGTATGCACATTAGGTATGTAGAAGAGACGACTGGATAACAAATGGATTAGTTTTGTAATATGAAGTATTCCCTCTTGTTGTTGTCGTTTGCCTTTGGGCTTTACAATAGTTTTTAGGTGCATGGTGCATAAAAAAAGACTTTTATGCATGACTGGCTTATTAGAATAAAAGTTCACCACATATACAAGAAGTGAAAGAGACGACGACGTAACCTTCGAAGACGTGACGGACGATGACAACTTTAAAATCGTAATGAGACATATAACTCTCCTCTGTGTCACGTAGATGTTTTTCTTTCAAAACTTAAAATCTCTCTCTCTAACTCTGTCTCTGATTTTATGTGTTAAGCTCTAAAATGGTTTCTCTTTGATAATGTGAGAATTATCTACTAAAATAATATACTCTTACCTTGACTTGTGGTCTACGACATAAATACTGACTCTTGCACACGCACAGGTAGAGGTGTAATCACTTAGACACATTGCATATATTGACAATATTACATATTACTTGACTTGAGAGACTGACATTACTATCTTGTAGGAGGTATAACTTCTTATTCATTTCAACACAACATACTTCCACACTATGCCATATAATAGTAGATCACAAAAACAATATGAATTCAGTAGGCAATAATAATGTAGTAAATATACAGTAGTAAAGAAAAGACAATATGGACTTATGACACGTCCAAGAAGAAGAAGAACAGGTAGTAGTAATATTATGTATTGTGAAGGAGAAGATGAGTGCATGAGTATCTGTTTATGCTTCACACATATACATATATATATATATATATAAATATTTTTCCTTTTGTTTTTCAGATATTGCCATCAGTTTCCACTGGTTTAGTCAAGAAATCTCACCTGAGCTTACAGCACATCTATAAACTTTCTTCTGATTTGCGTAGCCTAAATATTCCAAGTCAGAATCAGTTGACAATTTATTAGAAGTTCTTTCTTGAAGTGTGAAGAGTATATACTTGTTTTTTTAATAACTTGATCAACAACTCAATACAGGTAAAAAAATCTCTTTTACTACATTATGCAGAAAAACTTTATTAACTAGATAAGAGTGATTATATTTTATTTAACCGGAACGACTTTACTCTACGCTATTATAATACTATCTACTGAAATGAAATGAAACTGTGAGAGAGTAATAATATAATAACAAGTCAATGAATAGAATGCCAATAACAGTTCAGTTCTTATTGAATATTTATTTATTTCTCAAGAACATAAAAATCTTTTACGAACTTTAAGCATGCTAGAGTCATTGGTTGGTTTTGACTCACAGTGTAAACGCTAGGTCAGGCAGATTTGGTTAGGTAAGGGTGTCATAGGAAAAAAGAAATGGATATTGTTATTATACAGATAGTTTAAACTACTTATGTCGAAATCTCTTCAACAAAAAGAAGCCGGCATTATTCCTTTACTTTGCTATATTAAGGTTATATATAAATCAATCATTCTTCTAAATGGAACAACATGACAGAATTCACCTGGAGAAGGAGAAGTTTTGTACCTTATACAATATAAATATATTAATCTTTAAAATTTTGATTTTTCTTTAGCACCATGCCTTGTTCACCAGAAGATATTCAACTCAAACCCTACTGAATCTGTGGGTAAAAGTCCAACACCAACATTGCAATTTCTTCAAGAATCAAAACTTTGTGAGGATAACTACAATAGTAGCCAATTCACCAATGTAAATAATGAATCATTGCCACAATTAAATATTTCCATTACACAAGTATCAACCACTACTGCTACTACTGCTACAACAAATTATTGTGACTCGACAATTTCAACAGGTAGTAGTAACAATTGTAATAACAACGGATTTAGTCCTAATAATACAGCATTGCCTTGCTCCATGATCATAACTACTCCTCCTGAAACAACTGAGAGCAACCGACTGAGATCAGAAAATCAAGAAACAATGATGATCTCAACTTATAGCAATGTTAATAATAATGACTACTCCTCATCATACTCAAATCCAAGTAATATTGTAGCAGCTGCAGCGGCTAAAGCAGAATTAGACCAGTCAACTTACTTGCCAATTTTCACTTCTGGCAATGTCAACATTAACTCTGGTGGCTCAATTACAGATGAACAAGCAATGTTCTTGGACTTGGAATAGTAGTAGTAATACTACTAATGAATCTCAAATTCATGAACAACATAAAGTTCACCAACAGCCAACCTCATCATCTCCTCATTTTGGTAAAAAATAAATAAAAATTTTCTCTTATCCTAAGACATATTTACTATCTATACTAGCGCATATTATATGTATATCTCTACTACTGCAGTAACTATTAGCATCTCTTGTTATCTTGTGTCAAAAAAATTCTCCTCTTCTTGTTTCCTTCCTTTGCATTGAATTCCGGTTTGCAAAGTTTTCCTTTGATTTTGCTATTTGGACCGTGTTTTGTCTGTCTTTACATGTGAATGAATAGAATAAAAAGAGTGAAGTTTGAGTAGCTCTCTGTGGTAAATCTTACAAAAGATGAAATGTTGTTACCAATGTTATGTGTTGTGAAGAGTTGGTCGACTACTACATAGTAATAGAAACCATAATGGGACCTGCACAGCAAGATAGCCATTAATCATTTTCGTTTTTCACTGCTACTCTTCCTTAACTTGAGCTTATTCCTGTATTACTTATATACATCTAACACAAAGTTCAACTCACTCAGTTTTCTTCAAGCTCTTTTGTATTTTATTCTGACACTGTTGAGATATTTTCTACTAAAGCTGAGGAACTTTTGACAGGGCAAAAACAGTTGCATTTAGAAAAAAAGGAATAAATGAACAAGTATTTATAACGCATATATCATATATAAAATATAGGATTGTTTGTATTCTATGTACATATCTACATATTTGATGATGACTTTAAATATTTGAATTGAATAATCTTCTTTTCTTTCTTTAACACTTTTGTAGGCGAATGTTTTTGAAAACAAAGTAGCATAAATGCGTCGTTGTTGTTGTCCTTATCTTGTTGGATGACTCATAACAATAGCAAAGTAACCCTTGCATGCAACATAATGCATTACTCATAGAGACGGTACCGAAAATGATGCATGATGGTGATGTTTTTGGATCTGTCACTAGATTTTCTATAGTCTCATAATGAAAGTTATCGTGAGAAATTTGAAGAATGTTATATTGTAAGTAATGTAAGTATACCATGTATGATGTACATATAAAGGGTTGTTTTGATCACTTTGTTGAGAAAGTGAGAGATATTGTCTATCATATCAGAAAAAAATTATAAGTGAGTGAAATTGGTTTCAAGCAGTTTTAGTATTATATGCACACAATTTTCTCTCCTGCAGCATGAATCTTTTTGATAAAGTTGTCCTTGCTCACAGTTCTTAGGTCAAATTTCATGTTGATATGAAATGTGAGAAGTAGAAATAGATATAGAAAATTCTCAGTTGATTTACTTAGAAATTGTGTGCCATGCCATTCCATGACATGCAGTCATGTCGATTCTATAGAATTACATTGTGTGTAATTTACTTTTCTTCGAAATTTGTATCTCATCTCTCTCCTACTACTAGTTCTTGAGTCCACTACTCATGATGGTATACATGCATACATATTGTGTATTATAGTACCTTATCAAAAAGAAATTAGTTGGTTGCGTGCTTAGTTTTCCTCAGTTTCAGATAATTTGAAAACATGTAAGCGCATTCTCTCTTTTATGATGCTGGACTTTACTTCACAAAAGTATACGAAATATTATTTTTCTTCAACAAGACTCATTCTAATCAACTTGGATGTTGATGTAGTTTTATACAGTTGATTGTAATCCTAACTGATTGTATATATTATATTTAATTTTTCTAGATGGAACTGAGCAACCAACCAAAAGAGCCAGAACAGCTTACACAAGTGCACAGCTTGTTGAATTGGAAAAGGAATTTCATTTCAATCGCTATCTTTGTCGTCCACGACGAATTGAGATGGCTGCATTACTAAGTCTAACTGAGCGTCAAATCAAAATTTGGTTTCAAAATCGAAGAATGAAATATAAAAAAGAAGCAAGGACTGGAGGAGCAAGCAGTCCAACAAATAGTTCTGGCTCCAAGTCACCTATCGGTCGCCCACACAAATCTTTAGTTTGCACTTCCATAACTCACAATTCTACTAATGGCAATAACAATAGTTACAACAATAGTCCTGATCATCATCAACCGCCATCCCCTCAATGTCTAACTCCACCACTACCACCAACACAACTACAATTTCAATATCAACAACAAGGAGGAAACTTGTCAATGTCAAATCTCTCGTCTTCTTCTTCTACCTCAACTACAAACTTCGACAACCCCTTCTTCTTCTTCTTCACTAGCAATTGCATCCATGTCTACCATCACTACTACTCCACCAATTTCATCATCTTCCTCTGCAGGCTCAAACTCATCAAATAATTCAAATTCTTCTTTGGTCCCACTAGCAACTTCAACTCCTATACTCAAATCATCCTCATCTGTAATGTCAAAGTGTCACGTTCCGTTTTGTAACAAAATGGCTGATGAGTGCACAACTCATAATTTAGAAAAAACAAGAGTCAATGTAATTGGTAGGCGACGTAAAGGACTTTTTGAAGGTAATGATAATTGCCTTGTAGATACTACAAGAAAGAGTCCTATGTCAAGTACTTTTATTAATAATAACTATGGATGGAATTACAACAATGCTGATAATAATCATTATACTAATAACAATTCACTTTATGGACTAAGTACCAAGTACAGCTTACCAGCTTTTGGTTCGGCAGACGACTATGAAAAAATCTTTCCTTCTTCTTCATCATTGCCTTCAACTTATTATCATAGTAATTACAATTATTATGGAAACTCTGAGACTCATAGTACTACAGAGCTTAAAGACTCGTCAGATTTATTACCATCAATTTCAAGTGATGGTACTAGTAGTAGTGAGTACTATCGAAATCTTTCGACAGATATTGCAGCAGGTATTTTATCTCGATTCTCAGCACCTTCATCTTCAGATTATATTCCACCACCAATGTCAACTTATTCATCTTCATCCTTTGGAACTACTAATGTCAATTCTGTAATGGAGTATCCTTATTCTGATTATTCTATTACAAATACAAGTCACATTAATGTTGATACTAATACAAGTACTCCAAATACTACTGAGAATAATGATAATAGTAATGGGCAAGAACTAACTCCACTCAGATCTCATTTATGGGCACCTTTTGAAAGATCTGAATACAATGCCAATGATAATGGACTGGCAAATGATGACAATAATATGTATTCTACAGAGTTGACTGAAGTTGAAAATGGTGCTAGTTGCACTTCAACACTTATGAATTTGTAAACTTTAGAAATAATAATATGCCTTGTTTATGTGTAATTAATATAATAAATTATGAATATCATTTTGAATTTATTTGACAAGTGATGGAAAACTATTATTGGCATAGCCTTGTGAAGCGATTCCTTTCCTTTCGTTATATGTAATGCATAGTACATGCAAACCACTAAACATTTATTTGACTCAAAGGTCGACTGTCTATTTACAACTCTTTGCTCGTCGGTCTTTTCCTCTGACTAGATGAACTCTACTCTACTGTGTACATATATGGTATACGTATGTGAATCGTTGTTTGTTTGATCTCATCAGATCATTAATCAAAAATGACAATAGCATCACAGACTGACCAAGAACTGATGAAACGGAGGAAAAGAGAAAAAATATCTTTCGGGAAACTCATATCACGCTTGGTATATACATACACTAGTCTTTGCATTGTTCTATTTTCTCACAACAGAAACAGAATGCATCTCTGTTGTGAACTCTAGATATGTTATGCTTTATATAAGAGACTACGACATTCATCCATTGTTTATATAGGGTTCATTTTCAGTCAATACAAGTATAGCTACATATATCATAGAAGTTTCTTTCTATTCATTTTTAATTCATTCATTATGATTTTCTAGCAACTAGGACTAGAGAAAGAAATTCACATTCTTTACAAAACAATTTTATGAAAAATAAAGTTTCTACTTGTCACTCCAAATACGTCAAAAACTAAATGTTACCCTTTTCACTCGAGAAACATTGAAGCTTCTTGAGAGAAAAAAGCACAAGTGTATCATTACGTGTCATTAATCACAATGAGCAAAATGTACAATAACAAACATGAAAGGTAAATCATACGATACAATGTGAAAATTCAAAAAATGAGAAATGAGTTGAAATTTTTCATTCAGAGAATTTTTGAACTATAACTCTGAAAATTGAGACAGTAGATCACTCCATGTGATTATTATTTCGAAATTTTAGAGAAAAAACAATTCATAAAAATTCCATCAATAGTCAATCAAGAGTAAAAAAAGAGTACTTTTCCAATTTTCAGAATTGAAATGGAGAAGTGGATGAATATAGTAAAAGTCAGCAATTTTATATTATAGTAAAAGCAAAAACCAAGCGAGTTCTTTCTTTT
>VCNE01001602.1:0-20239 GCA_009869805.1 Oncopodura yosiiana
ATACTCGACCTGGTTGTAATACTCGAACACCAACAATTAATTCTAATGTAGAATCAAATCGAGACTCTAATGCATCAATAATATCTTGTGGACGTAACTCAATGTTTTCGTCAAAATAGCCAATCACAACATTTCTGTCTATAGAGTTCCAACTTGTGTTATTAGAACAACCATTGATATTTCCATTAGAATTTTGATGAGAACAAATCATTCCTATTGTAATTGGTTTTAAGAGATTTGTCATTGGAGATTGAATTATGTTATTAGGAAAAATTACTCCTGGAGAATTTCTCCCTTCTACTAATGAACTTAAGCTCGGTTCTGATTGATAAGATCCATGAAGACAACAAGGAGTAGCTGCTCTTACAACAGATTTTTGTAGTAAAGAAGAAGAATTCTGTCGATGGCATTTTGGTGTAGAGAAACTTTTAGAAGAGCCACGTTGTAAAGTTTTAGTTGTATCACTTGGTGTTGGAGATGAAGAATTTAATAAAGAAGGTTCTTGTATGTAACCAGAATCATCACTACTATTGGAAATTCGAATTTCTGATGTTACTTGGAATTTCTTTGGAATATTTGCTACACAACCAATGTCTTGTACTTTTTGATTTTCAGCTACAGTTTCATTTGCTACTTCTACATTATTTGGTTGTTCATCATGAGTTAATTGCTCATCATTAAAATGAACATGTTCTGTTGTAGTAGCATTACTAGTAGTAGCGGGTACTGGAGAACTAGCTGGAGTAATTTCAATAATAGGATTAGATAATGGTGGAGAAGAGCAAGATGGTACAGCATGCTGTTCTACGATTGTTGTTGTTGTAGTAGTTGTATCAATTGGAATTGGTGATGCAGAAGTCACACTATTAGCTAATGTTTGCATACTATTACTATTTGTATGTTCACTTTGCTCACAAATTACTTCTAAATCTGGTGGTACACCTGCACGAAATAAATGATGATGATTATGAGGTTTTTGATGATCAGCTACTAGTACTGGAGAAATTTCACCACTTTCTTGCATTGCTAATTGTGCTTGCCCTTGTTGCTGTTGCTGAATCATCATATCATTTCCTCCTGAACTCTCACCACCAAACTTCATATCAAGAATTGATGAAGTATCTAAATTATCATCATCCATCATTAGTAATAAATGGCTTTGGTCATCATCTTCAGAATCGAATGTAGACGTTAAAATAGATTGTCCACCAGTAGATTTTCTTCTAAGCAAAAATTTACCTTCAGGTGCATCAGGAATATCAGCTTGATCAAAACTTGTCATAGTACAAACATGTTTTAATTTATCTTCCAAGATTTCATACTCATTACGTAAATACCAAATTTCTCTTTTTAAATTTTCATTTTCTTTTTTAAGTTTTTTAATATCACTGTGACTTTTATCAACTTCGTCATTGATTGAAAGAGTTCTTAATCTTAACTCTTCATTCTCATATATCATTCCCCTTGAAGATCTCTTGTCTAATTGTCTATTCGGCTTGAGATTTAGATCTTTCTTCCGTTGTCGATGCATTTTGACTTTTAGAATAGAGACTAGATTGAGTCAGGTCAGTAGTATAGTGGCTCACGCTTTATTTTTTTGTAAATCTGAATAAAGATAAGAAGAAAACTGTTGTAAACAACACAGATTGATTGTCAAAGATTAGAGAGAGAGAGAACAAAATGTCAGTTGTGTAAGGAAAATTATGTTGTGCTTTTTTCTAATGCTTTCTCTTTAGCAGCAGGTATTGTAAGAAAGATATGTTAACTATAAACTAACTAGAGTAATACTAATAAACTAGGAAGGAGGAGATTGATTCTAACTTTTGGCAATTTTTGGCATCATGACAGAAGAGAGAATATTGTCAGTATATATGCAGATTAGGAGTATAACTACGAGAGAAGATAAAAAAAAGTTTATTTTCTATTCGCCCTCTGATGCTGTCGTTTATTTAACAGAAGATTTTATTGGATCGAAAGCCATGTCTGCCAGGTCATAAAGTAAAACTTGTAAATAGACTCACACTCTATTCATAAAGGAAGAAATATTATTATATAGTCATAGAAAAAGAAAGCTGAAAGAGCATCTGTACTCTATTACAACTACAACACCGTTCCACTCTGTTTATTTGGCTCTCTCAAAAGGCAACTATGTAGTATAAAAAAAGTACATGAAGAAGAAATGTATATAAGAAATGTCGGCACGTCTGTTAAACTCAATCGACAGGTGTAACTTTACTTTGGCTCAATTCTTCTTCCTCCTCCTCCTCTTCATAGTCTTTCCGAAAGACTCTTTCCAATAAGTCTAACATAATTTTTTTCTGCTCTTTTAGATATTTTGCAAAATTTAACTGACTATATGATTAATACATAAAAATCTTGTGTAAAGAAAAAGTGAAATTTGATCCTCACAAAACCCCAACTGATCTCAAAATGTGACCTCGGAACAACATGACATATGTATGTGTTGTAGTAAAGTAAGTCTTACATTTTAAATGAGGTAGTTATACTTATGATCAGTGAATCCATTAGCTAAGAAGAGACATACATCATGTCATGCATCACTACATAGAAAATATAACTTCTTCAGAAATGAACAAACTTTTTCTTCTTCTTCTTCCCAACATCCAAAAAAGTAAAAGTACATAAACATACTAAAATGGCACAGATGTGTGAGAAAGAGAAGAAGCTTATTGCTTGTGTATTTTACTATAATTTTCTACGTCGTCATTTTCTCTATTGTATTTTAAATTTTACTTACAAAAAGTTTTTGAAAATGGTAAAATTATTATTGATCAATTTTGTGGTTGTAAACTCTGTGGTTTTGACTTGGCACACGTCTTCACTGTCACTGTCACATTTTGTCAGTTTTATGTCACTCAAAATGCCACAAGTGTGGATCTTTACATCTCACTTCTGTCAAAAACTTTACAAAAGCGTGTTTGCAGCTGTCGACGTAATAGCCATTACTTACATTGGCACGGTTTAATTCTGTTAATTCTTTGTTGTGATACTTGAATTGCCAAGTGATGAGTGAGACTTACAGCAATAAATGGTAACAACTGTCTTCAATGTCGTTTTACATGGAATTTAATTGCAACTTACATGAGGAATTTGTCAACAACTTCAAAATGAGTTAACATTGAAGAAAATAATCTGTGTTGACTCAATGTTTTTTCTATGTAGTATCAGTGATAGTGTATTACTGACTTCACTCATCATCAACAATGTGTTGACAAGTTAGCACACAATCTTTTTTTGATCTGTTCCTTCTTTGCACTTGAGAGCTAAACTAAACCGGATATTCAAATCAGGAGTTTCCTTTTCCCTATCTCAAGATGTTGTTGATATTGTATAATGTATTGAGATCTGTTAAGATTTGAAAATGAGAAGACAGCTTTGTGTTAGAAAGATATGGAATTTTCTCTCATAGTACTTTCTTACTACATAATATATAGGGCAAGACGCCAAGAAATTCCAAAGTAAAGCATGGTGCTACACTGTCGTATCATCTCCTCTACTATGTCCTAATGGCCGTTCCAAATAATTTTCAACTGAAAACGTATACGTTGTGTGTATTATATACTATGTATATATGAGTCAGTAAAGAAGATGAAAGATGAAAAATGAGACTTTTAAAAATTATGACCCGAATATTTGCCTATCTTTATTAACAACGTAACCTTGCTTCTTATGTCACACTTGTCATGTTTCTAAAACCAAATTAGAGACAAAAAAGTAGGTCTAAAGAATTTTTCATATATACTTATTGACAACTCTCATAACATATTTCTCAAAACTCCATATGTCCAACTAATAAAAAATAACTATGATAATAGTAGGATAACGAGCCAAAGCCAATGAGTTGCTTATTATCATTATTTTTACACAAACACACTTTTTTTATAGAACTCTTAAAGCGTGACATAATAACTATATAATAAAGCGCTTGTTAATTCACAATAATTCATATTAATTAAAATTATTAGTGAGACAGAGAAAGACAAAGACAACATGAACATAGTTAGCGTCAAGTATAATGTTTTGTGCTAATTGCAACTAGTTGGAGACAAACGGATTGCCCATTACTTTGTTTTTCTGTATTACATACAAACATTGAGAATAGTAGTTGACATTTAACTGGCTCTTCTCCAACAAAAGTATATAAACTAAAATATCAACTCTATACCTATGTTACATATATTCCAAAATGGATAAATTTGTTTCGCTTTTTCTAAGTACAATTACTGTTTGTTTTTAAGAGAGAGAGCGAGATACTTGACAATTTAGATAAAATGTGCTATGTAAGTATATAATACATATTTTATGTGCCATATCTATTTCCACTACAAGGTTGCTTTTTCCATTTTATCTCTAAACTATATTATATTATGTATAGTCTACCTAATTGTCAAGGTTGATATTATCATCACATATTATTATTATCAAAGTGAATATGAGTTGTCACGTAATGACTAATATAATATGTAATAAATGTACATTAGTAATAAGTTAGTCAGAGCTTGCAGTGTTAGGTTCTTCCTTTCTTCAGCTACTTTTGTTGTAAAGAAAATGATTCCAGGACAAATTCAACATCAGCAACCAATGATGGGCATTGCTCCAGGTGGTTGTATTGCTCCAGTAGAAATTAACAATGCACTTGCTCTAACAATTTACTCCACTATTGGTAAGGTTTATATAAGGAATTCTTTTAAGTAGAGAAGTTATATACTTTTGAAATCTTTAGGTGGACCACAACCATTACAACAGCCAATGGCTTCTGTTCCTCCACCTGCTGCTCAAAGTCCTTCATCTAAATATCTTGTGAAAAATGACTTGGGCTTGGATGTTATGTGGATACATGACTTGGGAGCAGGGACATTAGGATTTTTAGGTAGAACAATAAATAATTACTTGAATTATATGAATTAATAACAATAAATGTGTATTTAACATTAAGGTCGAAATGGACAAGAAGTAGCTCGTATTAATTGCCCTCTAGGACAACAAATGATTAGCGTTTTTGGACCAGGTGGTCAACCAATTGGAATAGCAACAATTGGAAAGAAAGGAAAGAAGGATAAAGAAAAAGAAAAGGATAAACATAAAGATAAAGGGAATAAGAAATGTATTAGTTTCAAAAGCTCAAGTGGACAAGAGTTGTTGACTATTACAGGAGAGTCGTCTTCTTCTCAGACACTTACAGAGGTTGGTGAATATTTTTTAAGACTTTTAAAATACTAATTAGTTTATAAAAACTCGTTGAATTTTAGATGTACATCAAACTTCCAAAGACAAAAGGTGATAAAGACAAATCTAAAAAAGACAAGATGCACAAAGATAAAGATAAAAAGCTCAAGAAAGGAGGAATTGCTCATGTATCCGGAGATGGAAGGACATTTTATACAATACGTTTTAATCAAACAAATGTGTCAGTAAATAAGATGCATATTGTTGCTGTTTTAATTGGTTTTATGGAACAAGAAAGAACCAAAACACAAATGGGAATTCCAATGGCTCCTCAATGTTTTCAACAGCAACCACAATTCTATTCTCCTACTGGACAACAAATGATGATGCCAACAAATCAAATGCAAATGCCAATGATGATGCAACAACCTAACATGATGCCACAAACAACCCAACAAATGCAAATGCCAATGATGCAACAACAACAACCAATACCAGGTTATTTTCCACCAAATCAACTTCCACCTCAATCAATGATGCCTAATAATAATGCTTCAGCTCCAAATATGCCACAAATGGGATTTCAACAACCAACACAATCAAGTGCTAATAATGCATCACATGTTCAACTTCAAATGCCACATTAACAATAAAATTTTATGTCTTGATATTGTAATCAAACTGTCTTAATTATTATTACTGAATAAATTTTGCAGCACAATAAGTCATGGATTTATGATCACATTATTAAATCATTTTTAGTTAAAATGTAAAATGAAACCAAATAGAATAGTACTTAAAGCAACAAGAATAAATGAAGAAGCAATAGTAGATGATCCCGAGTCTCCACCACCAGTTGAAGCCTGAGTTGTAGTAGTAGCTCCACTACCAGAAGCAAAACATTCTCTAAACAAAAAGTTTTCTAATGAATGATACAAATGACGTCTCATTCCAGGTCCAGCGATGCTATGATCTTCATCAGGATAGCTCTGTTCAATTTAGTAAATAAGTTAATATAAAAAAGTTTTTCTAAAGTTTAGTTTAATAAAATTACCAATTGGTGAAACACAATGTCTGCCTGTTCCAAAGCTCGAGCAAGGATCATGGAATGTTGGTAATGGACATTGTCATCAGCATTTCCATGAACTAAAAAGAATGTATGATTTCTAAAACCTTCAACATGAGTAGTAACATCAGTTCTAGTGTAATTGTCCATGTTATTAGTATCGTTTAGCATTTTAGGTAATGCCATAAAACGTTCTGTATAAATTGTGTCATAATAATGCCAACTTGAGACAGGAGCAACAGATATTCCACATTTGAATACAACATCCTTATCTTGTGACATTACTTGAGCCGTCGCATATCCTCCGTATGACCATCCTAAAAAATAAACATATAATTATAAAGTGAATAATTTTTATGTTCATGTTATGTACCCCATATTGCTGTTCTAGTTGCATCCAAAAATGAATTTTCAGCAAGAAGTTTCTTTGTAGCTTCAATCTGATCTTGAATTTCAAAAGTGCCGAGTTGACCATATAGACTAAATAAATGTGAGGCACTTTGACTTGCTGAGCCTCTACCATCAATGTAACCATAAATAACTTGTTTATCAGAAACAAGTGAAGTTCCCCAATTGATTGATGAGAAGCGTTGATTAATATTTTGGGATCCTAATAATAATAATAATAAATACAGGTGTACAATTAATACATACATACTACAATAAATCTAACCTGGTCCCCCGTATACATCAATAAATAGTGGATACTTTTTGGTTGGATCAAAATCAGCAGGAAGGAAAAGTCTTGCTTTAGCAATATATGGTTGTGAAGTAGTTCCTAATGTAATGTCATAATCTCTTTTTATAGGTACAGCAGCAAGAGCCAATTTAGAATGAAGCTCTTCATTATCTACTTGCATTCTGAGTACTTCTGAAGTATTCTAAAAGATTATTTTGATTAAAATGTAATTTTATATAAGCTGTATTTGTACACAGTACCTGTACACGCCTAAAAGTTACTTCAGGAATATTTGGTCCGCTACACGTGTGAAGCATGTTAACAAAATTGACACTGAAGCTAATTGAGTTAGATAGACATGGTTGTTGGTGAGTATTGATCATTGAGCATGTTATACAATGGAGACTTTGAGCTATAGCAGTTTCATTAATTGAGTAAATATGCGTAATACTTGGATCTGGTCCGTTCTCAATGCCAGTTCCAGAAAAGTATCTATTTTTTTAAGAAAAATTTATATATAAAGTAAATGTGGATTGATATATGTATATTAATATAATACTTACATAAGACCAGTCTGTTCATTCCAACTAAGAATAGATGAAACAGAAATTCTTCCTCTTGTAATTTGTGTAGCTGTAGGTGTTACATTTTCAGCATTGATGAGAACAATATGCTTGTATCTTTCAGAACTGTCAGTAGCAATAGGCATGTGTAACAATGTCAAATATTGTTCTCTTGTTTTTGAAGGTCTTGGTGTATAAACATCAATCCATCCTTCAGGCTCATTATAATTGTATGGCTATATATATATTGTTCTTTTAAATGTTATCAACATTTCATAAATTGATAAGTATAAATTCATGTTCTTACTCTATGACAAATTCTATTAACTGCCTCACAACGGAAAAATAAACTTCTTGTTTGTAGCCGATTTAATGTTACTAATATAAGTGTATCTTTGTTCAACCATGTTGCAGTGGCTATGTAATGAGTATCATTGAAATCAAGAACATCTTCATACGTTACAGGTCTTGGAATTAGTTGTGGATCTTCTAAGTTGACAAAGTTCAATACCCAATCTGGATTATTAGTTCCTGGCTATTAAAAAATAAATTGAATGTTAATTTACTAAAATTAAAATCTTTTTTTTCGTATTTTATGTACTCTTGGATAGGGTATCTCTTCCCAATCGGGATAAGAATGAGAGACATTCCCTGTTTTGTTAACTGCTCCTGGTTCTCCATACATTGGATATTGAAATGTTGCAACTTCCGTGTCATTAAAGGAAACAAAAGCCAAAGTTTTACTATCAGGAGAAAACCAAAGAGCAGAGCCACTTCCAAACATTTCTTCTTCGTATACCCAATCTGTATGACCATTGTAAACTTTTCCTTCGGATGATTGTCCTGTAGTTGTGACTGGAATTACTAGTTCATTTGCCAGAGCTGCTGATGGCACATAGTAAATATCATTTTTATGAACAAATACTAAAGAATTTCCAGTTGGAGCCCAACGTACTAATTGAAGTTGTTCATGAGGGTTTTCTGTGTTTAGATCAGGATTCAATCGGACTAATGCCCTATGAAATTTTAAGTTAAAAATTTTGAAATATAAACCAAGCACTTATGACTATAATACAAACTCACCCTGACGGTGAAGCAACGTCATAAATATAATAGTGAGCAAGTGAAGAGTGACGCCACAGCTAAATTGCATTTTAATTAATATGAATGACCACTTGCTCATGATACTTCAAATTATATGTAATACACCAAAAATTACCTGTTCCCTTTCATGAGTAACCAAGATATACTGTCTATCAGCAGAATACGATAAGGAAAATGCTGTACTATTATCCTATCGTATGTATTGAAAATAATTGGAATAATTTAATGTAAAAAATATATAAATTATTTTTCTACCAATGCATTCTGAATAATTGATGCATTAAACAATGGTGTCCCAGGAGTTGATCTTGTTATATCCAGTTGCATTAGATTTCTATTTTCAGTGTATTCGATAATACTATCTGTATATGCAATTTTTTCACAAAAAAATTTATTTGTTGTTTAGTCACGACGCGACATTTGCAATTCATATATTTGACATTTAACCATGAAATGTTATTTATTGAGTTCTATTTACCATTGTTGGTACTCCAAGTGCCTGAAAATCCACGACTACTATAAACACCAGCCAAAACATCATTTAAAGTAATTGGAATAGGTTTTGGCGTAGGAGTTGATTGACAAGAACAATATGAAACTAGTAAACCAATTAGTAATGCACTAATTGATAAAAACTTTGCCATTTTTCTTTGTATATAAATTCAGACTAGGCCAACGTAACGTGAACAAGAGTAAAAAAAGACTAATTTGAGCCAATTGTCTCTCTCTCTCTTGTTAAGGACAGGATAAAAATCCTCGACGGCAAAGATAGATAAGTTTTTTATACTACAAATTCCAAATAAATTGATTGCTCCCTGTTATCTCTCTACCTTGTCACAAACAATCTAAGTAGTGTGTCTATATGAAATTATTGATATGAATAGATCATGAAATGATTGACACATGGAATTTTAATGGAAATATATATAACAAAAGATTTGAAGCATGAGGACACGTAAGTTATTATAATAAATTCAGTATACTTAACTTACTACTATTGCATTGCAAAGTAAATAACATTATTGTAAAGTCAAGTTCGTTTCATGATTTATCACATACACGAAATCAGAAAATCAGAGCTCATGATGATGACGCATTCATATTTTTTCATATTTCACATTTTGCATCACATTTATTTATCCAGAGTATATATATATAGTATAGTAGTAGTACATTTACATATGATACTAATGAAATTCATATTACAATAACGTAGTTTTGTTTTGTAGGTTTTCTCTATATAATTTTTGTGGCCTGGCAAATTATTTATTATTATTATCTATTATTACACAATAAATTGATGACAAAAAATGGTGGTGGTGCATACAACAATTCAATATATAACATTATATAAGTAACTTCCACTGGGCTTAATAAACTTATGACGTAGTAGTAGTAATAGTTGTAGCAGTAATAATAATAAAGTATATATATATAATTAATTAATTATAAAGTATTTTATAGAGACTGTACATACACAGCATTTATATCAAAGATAAAGATGGTAGTGGCTCTCAACAACATCGGTTTTCAGAACGAGGGCGTGTATCATTGTTGATGGTAATGTGATCTGGAAACTCATTGTAAATGTCGACTTCTGTCTCTTGAGCCAATGCATTTTTAGCAATAGTGGCGAATGCTTGTTCAACGTTAATTCCTTCCTTGGCACTCGTCTCAAAATATGGCATGTTGTTTTTACTCTGTGCCCATTGTTGTGCACGTTTCATTGGAACCTGATGAAAAAAAAAGTTTTAAAGTTGATTCTCATATGTATTATATAAATAATTGTACTTACAGCTCTATTTTCCAAATCAACTTTATTTCCAACAAGGACGAATGGAAAATTTTCTGGTTCACGAGGACTTGCTTGGATCAGAAATTCATCTCTCCAATTGTCCAATGATTTAAACGTATTTGGTGCAGAAACATCAAAGACGAGTACACAACAATCAGCTCCACGATAAAATGCCACACCCAATGATTGGAAACGTTCTTGTCCAGCAGTATCCCAAATCTAATAAAAATGTAATTCAAAAGTTATTAAAAAATGTCAATTCATTAATTACTGCGTCATTCATAAAAAATCATAAATTAATTTAATAAATATATATAGAACAAAGGTCACCGTCATGAATCATTGCACTATTACAAGAAATAGATAATTTTTCATCCTTCTTGATTTTAAAAAAACTAACCTGCATAGTGACGAGACGATCATCAACCATAACTTCCTTGGTTAGAAAATCAGCTCCAATTGTTGCCTTGTATTGATTTGAAAACTTTTTGTTGACATACTGATTCATCAAAGATGTCTTTCCAACACCAGAATCTCCCAAAATGATTACTTTTAACAAAACTTTCTTGCGAGATGCCATTTTCTTCAGTCGTCTTTTAGTAAAGATTAATTAGTCTAAAAATTACTAATAATTGTATTGTTGTTGTACTGCACTTTCTAATGTCTCTCTTTATAAAACTAGAAGAACTATCTAAACTAGTTATTTTCCGTTGATCTTTGTTGATTTAATGTTGCTCGTTCGCAGTTAAGTAAATGAAGATTGATTAGGAAAGAGAGAACTTGAGAGATTGAGGATGAGTTAGATAGACTTTATAATATTTAATAATGTGATGCGTATTTAGAATGAATGATGATTAACAGAAGCCAATGTATCAAAAAATTATTATGACTCAACCTCGATTAGTAAATGGGAGTTTTTTTTCTAGTCTCTCTCTGTTTCTTTCTTCATCAAACTCAATAAACTCTCTTTACAGCTGACAACAAAAGAGTACAATTTGTACAAGGAGAAGTATAACATTGTACTATATGAAATTCAACCCTTTAGAATCTACAACGCATGTGATATTCATTTCATTCATTTCAAATAGTATACGTAGTTGGATCAATAAAAGCTTTGTCATTGTCATAAGACTTGTATAAGGAGCGTTATTAGAAGAATAGCTTCATGAAAAAAAATCATGAAAGACGAAAGACAGTTTTCAGAGAAAGAGACAATAATTTATTTACAATTTAATCTAGTTGGGATTTTTTTACAATATAATAATTTATGAATTTAAATGAATCAAATAAATGCACATTTTCTCTTTCTTGGCTTTCTTTTTACTCTTGGGAAAAGAACACATCGAATGGCCTCATCAAATACTGTTTTTAATCCTTTGCCAGTGACTGCTGAACATTCTAAATATTTAACAGCTCCTGTAAAACCAATTATAATATCTGTAGTTCATAAACACTAATAAAGTAAATGATATTTGTTATTATTTTAATACCTAGTTCTTTTGCTAATTCTGTGCCTTTGGAAGCTGGAATTTGTTGCATTCCTTTTTCTCCTCTATCTCTTAAATCTAGTTTAAGTCCAATCAATAGCAAAGGAGTACTTGGACAATGATGACGTAGTTCTGGGTACCATTTCCCTTTGATATTTTCAAATGAAGCTTGATTAACGAGTGAAAAGCTATATGATCATGATACATATTCTGATTAGAGGGTATTGAAGTTTTTATAAAAAATTTCAATAGTTATACCACAAAAGAAATACGTCGGTTTGTGGATAAGAAAGTGGTCTTAATCTGTCATAATCATCTTGTCCTGCAGTGTCCCATAATCTAAATAGTTCAAGAGATTATAGTCACTTTAGTAAAGTTTTTATATTTTGTAATTTTTTGCATACATACCCTAAATTAATTGGTTTACCCTCAACTTCAACATGTACTGCTCATCAGTAATTAAAAAAATACAATTAAAACTATATACCCAAGTTCTATATATTTTATAATAAATTCTACGTACCAGAGTAATTGTCAAATACAGTAGGGATGTACTCCTAATTTGTAAATATTATATGAATTTATAAAGTTTGCTAATTATAAAAAAATTAATTACTTACTCCTGGAAATGCATTGGTTGTGTAACTTATGAGCATACATGTTTTGCCTACAGCACTGTAAAATTGTGGATAATATATAATTTACATGTTTAATTAAATTTCTTTTAAATTACCCATCTCCGACTACAACACATTTAATAGGCTGCATTGTCCCACTTTTGTACTGTCACTATATTTTGTTGTTGTAGACTAAAGATGAAATAATGATTGACAATTTTACAAATATCACAATAATCAGCAATATTTAAAAAACAACGTCATGTCTGACTATTATATGTAAATAGTTGTAATATACTTCTAAAGTCTAAAGAGTTTGGGCGTAAAAGGAAACTTGGAGAGATAAATTCATTCCTGGAAATGAAACCAAAAACCATTGCGTTTCATGATGACGTAACATATGTAGTATATATACTTATATAGTACTAATGTTTCATAGTAGTTTATTTTCTAAACTTGTCTTTTAAATATACAATAAAATATAAATTAAAATAATATATAGGTTCAATTATTCATGACGTCTGTTTGGACGTTGTTTATTTGGATTTGTTGTTTTTGATGTAGTACTACTGACGTTAAAAGGCTGGATAAATGGCAATGGAGGAGGTTCATCAAATTTCTTGGCATATTTTGGCCTACATGTACATCCACTCTCTACTAGCACATAATCTTGCCCTGAAAAAAATTTTAAATGTAGGATGAGAAATTTGATAATATTTATACCAACAACAAAAATTGAAACATATTAATATTATACCTGTTAATGTAACTGGTCCCAACGGTATGACCTAATATATTTTTAAACGGAAGTAAATATATCAAATCAACACATAACAAAATTTCCATAATATTTTTCAATTTCTTACCAAGAATAAGTAAGGCAAATACGTTTGAACGCAATCTCCTTGTAATACTTCACATGTAGACCTCCTATAATAATTAAGAGTACATTAGTTTACTTTAGTGTATATAATAACTACAGCTTACTTGCAAATTTGAAATACAACTTGCTGTAGCAAATCTGGAAACTTCTGGACAATTGTCACAGGTCTTCCAGAAGTAAGTGAGACACCATAGAGAGGAGCTGTTGTATTATAAGTAGTTGGGCAAAGTCTTGGAGGAACACATCCTTCATCAGTAACTTCAATTGCTGGAGGTGACGGAACTCTTTCTCCAGAAGATGAACTATAACTACCTCCTGGCTTATTATAATTTAATGGTGAACTTCTAATATCTCTACGATATCTTCCATTTCCAATACCACTACCATCTTCCAATGTACCAAGTAAAATATTTCTAGTCTCTTCTGGTGACAATAATGCCGGTTGTTGTATTGAGCGTGGTAGTCTTTGTTTACTTACAATTTGTGATGCTACTTCCCTAAATAATTTATATAAGAAAATAGAATTATTTGGTTGTCACTCAACTACTTAGTAAAAAAACGTACCATGGATAAGACGTTCCATCTGGTCCAACGACATCACGATTTGAGAGTGCATCTCCCCAAACATATTTTAATTTAAAACCATCATAAATCTCTTGTTCATTTTCACTATCCAAGTCATTATAACCATCTATAACACTACTACATTGTGTCACTGTTACACAATATAAAAAGAGATATGATACTAATAATATAAAAAACCAGCCACATTTATGCCACACTGACAATGAAGAGTAATATGTTGTTGTCGTCATTTTTATGTTAATTGTGTAATTTGATAATTAATAATTGTCACTAATACTGTCACCATTTCTTTACATTCTTCATTATGTAACACGATGAGACTACGAAAATGTTCTTCACTTGTTGGCTACTCACTCAACTCTAAACTCCGGATTATATTTATTCTAGTTCTTATTTTGATATTACTGTTCTTCTGGCAGTTTTTTCTCATCAGGACGTGAGAACAAGGAAAGCAAAGTACGATAGTAGAAGTAGGTGGTGGTGAATGTCAATGTCAGTAATGCTTTCAAGATTTTAAAAACAACGGTGGTGGTCTGTCTAAACTTTAAAAGTCATCATGAAATATTATGTATAAATGCATTTGCATGTTAACTGATGGAAATGTAAAAATAATGACTTGTTGTATATATATATATATTCATTTGCCTAGTGGCATTTTTGGTTATATGTTATGAAGAAGAAGAAGAAGATTCCTTTTTGTGGTTTCGTTTCAGTTGGTTGCTTTTTTTCTATTCTAAAACTTCTACTAACAAGGGTCAATGCTTCTTGATGTTCGTGCTGTCATGTCTCTACTTTTTTTACGATGTCTCTCTATCCTTCCTTCCGCTTTTACGACATGACAATAATACTTATACTCTCTACCTGTCTTCTTGTGAGTGAGTTGTGTAGTAATAATGGCATAACCACATACCAAAATAACTACCTGACTTACCTGAGCTTTGATTATTACAAATTACTATGCATATGTATGCTTTAAAGAGCTCTTCCTTTCGTTTCTTCATTCCATTGTCAAAGTCGTTGTTTGTAATAATAGTAAAAGTTAAAGAATGAGTGACAAGTTTGGACTGTACTCTTGTATATATAGTAAATCACTTATGTCATTAGCAAGTACGATAATCATATATGGATGAGATTTTATGAACGTGAGTTGTTTAAAAAGTTTGAGAGCTTTTTTAGTGTTTCCTAAACGTAACGGAATTTTCATACAAGTTAATTATATACTACAACAACAATTGGAGAAATGCAAATGCGTGATTCTCAGGTGTATACAATTGCAATTTTCACAGTATTTTTATTATAGTAGTTATATGTTGTATGCATATACATGTAGTGTATGCACAATCAAATACAAAATTTTTGTGATGATGAAAAAAATTAAGCTACTTTTTAGGTCCAACCTTAACACCTTTAGCAGTATAGAATGCAACTCTTCCTTTGATATTTGCAGCAGCAGGTTTTGGATCAGGATAATACCTAGAAAAGAAAAATTGGATTATAATTAGTATGCTACCACTCTATTAGAGTAAAAAGAAACGGGAATATCAATAATTACCAAGCACCAGCATCTATTTTCTTTCCTGTGAAAAAAATGTACAACAAATATGTTGCTAAACTTGTAATTATACAACATTGTAAAATTAAGAAAGTATATACCGTTTACAACAATGTCATAATACTTGGCAGTTCCTTTCCAGGGACAAACTACAATAATCAAGAAATAACACTTTATAATATACACAATAACAACAAAAAAATTGGGAGCATGCACCTGTTGTTTGGTTGTTAGGCTGGAAATATTCCATTTTGATTCCAGAAGATGGAAAGTAAGAATTTCCTTCAACAAGTTCCAAGTCACCATCATCAGCTTCAAGCTATGTCAACTCCATTCCAATTAGCAGAAATTTTGACCATGATTTTAGAGACTATATTTGATTTAGTATGACAAAAATAGAAAAGTTTGAGATAACCTAATCCTTGATTTGAGAATTTTTTTCTTTTCCTCAAGGTTATCCAGTTAAGAACTTACCGGGTAATGTATAATGAAACTTGCTACTGGAGCTGGAGAAGATTTTTTGTCGACAATCACGTCATGACAATTTTTATAAGAGCTAAAACCATTCAATTTATAGTAGACCACTTTGACATATTTGACTCGACACGCATTCACTGCAACAAAGTTTTTCATGACCTATGAGTTGATTTCATATTTTTACATATTGCATATTACCTCATAACTTAAAAAATAACTTTGCATGAACTATGCTTTCCATGCTTCTCATCTTATCTTATCATTTCATACATCTTTTTTATCTCGAAAAAAGTTGGATTTTATTTCTCATATTATCTCAAATTGTCTCTTTCATTTTTGCTTCACNTTTTTGCTTCACATAACCCAGCGAGCGAAAGAAGATTCAAATATTTTTAAGTTGCAACATTTGCGACAGTTGTTCATTGTTAGTTGTGAGTCACAACTTGTGAGACGTTTAATTTTTTTTGTCAATATACTCAATTTGATAATGGAAAATGGGGACAACAGTGATGACAAGTCAGATGAGTCATCGACGCTATACGAACTGTTATGGGATCATCATCATAGATTAAAAGCACATCAACTAAAGTTACAAGCTGATTTAGAAACAATACATGGAAAATATCTAAAAAATCCAATTAACAAAAGTAAATTACAAAGAATGAAATTGACTCCAAGATGTCTCCCACTTGTTGAAAATTTCTTAGAAGATTGTTCCAAAGTTGTTACAAAACTTGCAAGGTACTTGTATATATTGATTGAATTGTATTTTTATTGACATGTGACATCCACTATACTATAATTAATACCACTCTACAAATTTCCATTATAGGAGATGCTCAGCCGATACAACAATAATCAATGAAACAATCATTAGCCGAGGAGAATTTCCAACAGAAGCAACACCATCAATAATTATTCCTAAATATGACCTTCCAACTGACACAGAAAAGTAGTTCAAAAAATGGATCAAGTAGTCTAATTTCTCCTTCTTCCAGTTGCAGTCCTACAGTAGATTTTCAACAACAAAATAATGAACAAGAGAAATGCAGCAGTGATATTAAGGATCTATCTACGCATGATGGTTCTCTTTCAACTGAATCCCAATTCCAACAACAAAATAATCAACATGAGATACATAATGAAAGTGATATTCAAGAGATAACTATTAATAATATTCATAGTCTTTCTACAAATACTTTATTTCAACTACCTGTAATCATTGGAAATGATTTCAATACTTTTTTTACTGATGCGGAATAATATGATTGTTGTTGATACTCCTCCTAATATCATTACGACAGAAGTATTTGAAGATAACAAAAATCAGCCAATATCATTCCAACAACAAGAGATTTCAACCTTACAACAACAGCAACCTAAGCCAATACCTATTCTTGAAAATTGTGTGACAAAAAATGACATTGAAGATATTGATATTGATGGAGATATATTAGACTTTATGCAAAATGATAATGACATAGAAAATGTTGATGACATGGAACAAGAAGAAGAAAATAATAGTGAATGGGAATGGGATGGCCGTGATCATTTCCTACCAAGGAAAATTTTAATCTTAAAGCCTTGCTACATAAAACTTGAAAGATTAAAGCTATAATATTACTAATAATATGTTGTAAATAATACATACACTTGGGGAGAATATTTTGAAAGTTTTTTTTTGTAATCGAGTAATTTTTGTACTGACAATGAATATACTTGTTTTTGTTTATGACAGGTAATACACAATGATATACTTTTTATACAAAAAGTAATGATAAATCTGGAATAATGTCATTTAAATTAACAATAGACACCGGAAGTTGTGCTGAATTTACAAAAATTTCAATCGGTTCTAATGTCATAGACCTTGAGGCTTTTGTCGCATATTGCATTTTAGAAAACCGGAAGGAATCTAATAACGAAGTATACACCCACAAAAAAGAGAGTTTTCCAAAACTTTCTAGAAGTCTTCAGACTCATTTATTTGTCATCATTATATTATTGTTGCATGCATTTCATTTCACTGATTCATTTTAGTGCATAGTGACTTCCAGCAAGCGGGGAAATTGAGACAAGCAGTTTTTTCTCCGGTTTTCTATATCTTCTCTAGATGCGGGAACAGGTAAAGTAGTCCAATTTTATAAATCTGGAAATTTCTTGCTAAATGAAACTTTCATCTCTATAATAATTAATTGGTTAATTATACAGCTCTATTTTATCCAAATCCTTCTTGACTGTCCTACTTAAAGTCTGAAAGTCTCACGTATTTCTTTGAGATCTAATTTAAAGCAGTATTCCAGTCCAGTGCAGTTGTGTGAAGAGGAGTAGAAAAGAAACTTTGACGTATGTGGATATTGATTGATAATCAACAATCAAGACCTTGATATTAGAATTAGTGATAACTTTAACTCTGTTCAATATAATGTCTGTCAGACAGACAAGGTCTATGGCATCTGCTACTACATACTAGATTTTAGGAGTGTCATCAGAAGAGACAAATAAGTACTTTATTTTTATAATCTCAAATACATAATCCAGTAAATGAAAAAGTCAATTTCCGCCTTGTAATTAACGTCTATTGTGTATTTTTAAAGTACATGGGTTTGGTCACGTAAAAAGTTGCTATACATGCAATTAATAACTTGAAGTTCAAGTATAAAGTGTGCAGTACATGTGTAGAAATCTTCCACTAGTCATTGGTCAGTAGTGATGTAAAAACAAAACACCAGTTGTGATTTGAACTTTAAACTTTGGTATTATTATTATTTACCAATCAACTAACCACTAACGACAGTATGTACATGGAGTGATCAGAATACCATAATCTTATCAATCATAATTCCACAATACAAAACAAATCACCTCATCACATCATGCAGCAGTGAAGTTCATTAGGACAAAACAGAAAAAAGAGGAGGAAAAATTTACATATATTTGGAGCTAGTCGTGTAATTGGGATCAATATTTTTGGTGCTTACATTTAGGTGCCTCATCTTGTCAGGTAAGTGCTTATATTTTGTAATAATATACATAATTTGTTATAGTACATATAAAATTCTTATACTTTTCCTTATTATGTACTTAGGAATCAGATAGTACCTGCTTTGCAAATCTCTCTATTTCTTGGACTACTACTAAAATGTCAAACTATCGTCAAAATCGTCATCATAGCAGTAGTGAAAGTAGTAGTGGCAGTACTCGCAATGGTCCTAATAGCAATCATCATCATTTTACAAACCATCATTCCGTTCTGGGCAATGGATATGATAAAATTATTCCAAGTAAGTAGAGATTAAATAATAAATACTTATTTGCACATAAATTGACACTAAAATTGGTCGTTTTTCAGCACTTCCGTGGTTTGGATTTGACATCGGAGGCACTCTTGCCAAATTAGTGTACTTTGAACCTACTGATATTACACCAGACGAAGCTGATGCTGAAGTTGAAACATTAAAAAATATTAGACAGTATTTAACTAATAATAGAGCCTATGGAAGTACCGGACATCGTGACATCAATCTTCAAGTATGTGAAGCTAAATATATATAACAATTTGCTGATCTGACAGAGAAATAAATGTATGTCATTATTACAGATGAATGACGTATGCATTTTTGGAAGAACTGGCATACTACACTTTATACGATTTCCTACATCAGAAATGCTCAATTTTGTTGAATTGGCAAAGAGTAAAGGAATGGCAAATTTATCGAGCACAGTTTGGTATGTCGTAGTTATGCATTCTAAAATTTCATGTATAAGCACTTTTATAATCATTTGTCTTTTTTATGATTAATGTACAGTGCTACAGGTGGAGGAGCTTACAAATTTGAAAAACTGTTTTATTCAGTGAGTATTTTATAATAATTATATTAAGGTATTACCATACGATAATAATGACTGCTACTTTTAACAAAATTACAGGAAGTCAATTTACAACTACATAAATTTGATGAATTGGACTCTTTAATTAGAGGGATGCTATTTATTGAAGCAAACAATGCAAAAGAATGCTACTACTGGAAAAATCCAAAGAGTGCAAATTGTGAAAAAGTATATTATGATTTTAGCAATCCATATCCATTCATGGTTGTCAATATTGGTAGTGGAGTGTCAATGCTAGCTGTTACTGGGCCTGATAGTTATAGACGTATTACAGGAACGTCATTAGGTGGAGGAACATTTTTAGGTTTATGTTGTCTTTTGACAGGATGTAATACATTTGAAGAAGCAATTGA
>VCNE01001604.1:0-11436 GCA_009869805.1 Oncopodura yosiiana
TAGAACAAGATAAATTTCAATCATTATGGCTACATACAGATGATGAAAATAACTTTAATTTCCATGATTTTAATAATGATGATATAATTCAACAACCGTTACTAAAACCTTCACCACAACATCATGATGATGATCATTGTAACGACAATAGTAGTAACAATTTAGCTATAAATGGTGATAATCAACAAGAAGATTTGTTATCAGAATCTAGTGAGACAGTTAAAGAATCAGATAATACTTTTGATAGTTTAGTGCAAACAACAACAGCAACTACTAGTTTTTCTGATCAAGACATTAGTAGTAGTGGAGGATATTCTACTTCTGAATCGTCATCGACATTAATTGCTTCATCTACATCACAACTACTAAATAATAATTCTGATGAAACAACAGAAATAAGAGAAAAGAATAGTAGTAGTAGTAGTAGACAAGATGATATTGATGCTACAACAAGTTCAATTTCTGTTGTATACAGTAGTGGTAGCGAAAAAGAATCACCTTCACCGTCATCACCACCAAGTAGTAATTCACCAAGTTTTGAAGTAATCTCAGTTCAATCATTTTCATCTGAACAACAACAACAACAACACCATCATCATCATTCAAATTCAAATGCTATTTATACAATGGCAAATATTATGGATACTTCTTCTTTTGAAAAAGTTGATAATCAACATGAAGATAGTAATAATAGTCATAAACAACATAGAAAAGCAGCATCTTCAGCTTCATCATCAGATATTGAAGTACTTCCACTTGATCCACTTGAAAAACGAATTAATAATAAAATTGCAATATTATCAACTTGTTCAATTTCAACTCAAACTGACTCCTTTCCTCAATATCAAGAAGTACCATCAATTCAAGATATTCCAATTACAACAAAGTTTGTTGAAATAGTTGCTGAAAAAGAATTAGAAATTGAACAATTAAGAGAAGAAGGAGGAAAATTGTCTAAAAAACAATTAGAATTATCTACTCTTATTAAAAAACTAAGAGCTAAAGAAAAAGATGGTGAAAATACAATTAAGGGATTAAGAGGAGATTTAGCAGCAAAAAATATAGAAATTGATAGACTTATGAAAACATTTATAGCCAAAGAAGGAGTAGAACAAACACAAAATGAAAATATTTCAAGGCTTACAACAGAAAAAAGAAAATTGGAATTACAAGTTGAACAATTACATAGTAAATTGGAAGATTCACAAGAAAATTGTCAATCTATGAAATTATCAATAGAAAATGCATCAACAGAAATTACAGAATTAAAACAAGTTATTTCAACTGTACATCGTGAATCTGCTGAACTTGATAATTTAACTAGAGAAAAATCTGAACTTATTTCTAGAAATGAACATTTAACTAAAGAAATAGAACATTTACGTACAATGATAAATACAACACAATCTAAAGCTTCTACAAGAGAAATTGAATTACAATCACAAATCTCAATACTTTCACATAAAATACATAAATTAGAAGATCAAGTATCAGAAATTTCATCTGACGTGGCAGATGCTACAATGCCTTTATCATTAGAAATTGAAAAATTACAACAAGAATTAAAAAGTCAACTTCAACAAAGAGATAAAATAGAATTGAGTTTAGAAAATAAAATTGTACAATTTGAATTCAAATTGAAAGAATCTAACGAAAATGAAAAATTATTAAAAGATATAAATCAAAATTTACAAGATAAAGTGAAAACATTAGAATCAAAATTACAAATATTAGAGAATGAAAAACAAAATATGAAAGCTGATATTATTAAAGGAAATGAAATAAGACTGGAATTAAATGAGAAAACAAGTCATATAATTAAATTAGAAAATAGAATGGAACATTTATTAACAGAAATTGATAGACTCAACAAAGAAAATGATTCATTAGGAAATGAAATTAAAACTGAAAAGAATCAAATAGATTTAGAAAGAAAAAAGTATCAACATTTATTAGATCAAGTAAATAGAAATCAAATTATGAATCATAATAATATTAATAATATGACAACTTCTCAACAACCAATAATATCACCATCAACACAAAATTCTACAACAACATCTACTCTCAAATCTGGTGAAAATAGTCCTAGAAGTAGTTCTCAATCAATTATTTCTGAATCTTCTTATTTGGATGAAGTTTTTGATCCACATAATAATCATAGAAGCATGACACCAAAATCAATTTTTTGAATCATTTTCATCTACAAATCTTATAGAAACTTTACAGTCACAATTAAGACTAAGGGAAGTAGAAGTTGTGCAATTTCAAGAAGAAGTTGGTAAAAATGAAAAAATTAGAAAGACATTAAATGAAGAAATAGCTCAGTTAACTGTTCAGAATCAACAATTATTACAAGAAATTGAAAATTGTAGTGATATAAAAGGTAGATTAGAAGAATTGGAAAGAAATTATAATGCTGTTTTGCAGGTGAGTTTATTTTATTCATTACCATTTTTTTTTGCAATTTTGCAGACACGACATAGGAAGGACGGAGTTAATTTTTTTTTAATAAAAAATCTTTCTGTATATACAGATGTATGGTGAAAAAGTTGAAGAAGCAGATGAACTAAGAATGGATTTGCAAGATGTGAAAGATATGATATAAAGGCCAAGTAAGTTCAATTTTTTTAAACAAAATATGAAAATCTCGTAATCATACTTTCATTTCATTTTCTTTAGATTGAGCAATTACTAAAGAGCAACAAAGAATAAGTCTTATAGAGAGAACAGATGTATAAAATGCATTATTATGGATCCCTGTTAACAAGCAAATTATTGTAGACACTAATTAAAAACTTATTATTCATGATTGTGATACAACAAACATAATTTAAATAATATTTATAAGACGTAGGTATAGGTATAATTCTAATCATAAACATCTTTATAAAAAAATGTTTTTGCTGTGTTCAAAAGTCCGCAATATTTATTATTGTCTAATAAGTAAAGCACTATTATACTAAAATTCATATATTATACAATTACGATGGAGAATAAATATTTAGAAAGTTCACAACATTATTTGGATACCTTTTCAATAAATGATTCTATTTGATCATCATCTTTAACGCCTATAAACTGATCGATAACTTGTCCATCTTTTATTCCTATAACTGAAGGTACAGCACTCACATTATAATTCAACGCTAAATCAGGATTATCATCGATATCAACTTTGGCCATATCAACAGCTTCTTTAGTTTTGGTGACAGCAGTTTCTAACCTAGGTCCTAAAACTTTGCAAGGTCCACACCATCTATTTACACCATATCAATGTCGTATTATTAATTAATTGTCCTCCAGTTAAATAATTATTATATTTATATTACTTACTTTGCATGAAAATCAACGATGACAGGCTTTTTAGATTCTATGACTCGTTTTTTAAAATCATCTTCATCTTGTATGTTGTAAATTTCAAAACACATTGAACTAGAATGAATTTTTCTGACAGCAGTTGTTGGTAATGCATTTCTAAACATAATATGTTGAAGATTAAGGCGAGACACATGTAATATACGATGTATCATTGTCACTATCGTTTTCGTAATTGAATATAAAATTTTTTTCCAAAATTACTTCTAGTTAGTTTAACAAAATTTAGAATTCAAACAAAAATCACAGAACCGCGTTAAATTTTTTTAGGGGGAATTGTTGGCATTTGAATTGATTGATTTTTGATTGTCAACTCAAATTTTTATTTTTAGTAATTTTTACTAATTCATCGAAAAACAAAAACAATGACTGATTACTCTGTAGCTAAAGGAAGCAAATTAAAACTCAAGGGAGAAAAACCGTAAGTTAATAAAGATTTATGTTCTACAATTGCAAGCAAATTGTGATCTTGATTTGTTGTTTTGTTTCTCAGAGGCCACCAAAAAAAGAAAAAAAGGAAGAGGACACATTCTGAAATTGCTGGAAGCTCAGCAGATTTATTGAAACAAGAGGAAGCGGATACACGAAGTCACGGTAAATTGTGATTTTGATTTGTTGTTTTGTTTCTCAGAGGCCACCAAAAAAAGAAAAAAAGGAAGAGGACACATTCTGAAATTGCTGGAAGCTCAGCAGATTTATTGAAACAAGAGGAAGCAGATACACGAAGTCACGGTAAGCACAAGTGTGCAATTTATGTCTGTTGTTTTAAATTAAATTAAAAAACTTTTTAAAAAGGTGGGTGGTGGAAGGTCAAACAGTTTGACGAGATTGGAGGAACAGTTGCATTAGAATTTGGAAATCAAACTTATATGAAAGCTTTAGATGATGGTACATTCTGTATTGGAGCTCCACATGATGAAACAGATGCACCTGCACCAGAAGAAATTTTTACTACATTTAAAATTAATGATGACAAAATTGCTTTGAAGTCAGGATATGGGAAATATTTGAAAGTCGAAAAGGATGGTCAAGTTGTTGGTAGATCAGATGCTGTAGGAAGAACAGAACAATTTGAGCCAATATTTGAAGATGGAAAAATGGCCTTGTTAAGTGCAGATGGTGGATTTATGTCAATTAAATCTGAAGATGATTCAATTGAAGCAATTGTAAAAAAAAGTTGGACCAGATCAAATTATTCAGTTACGTTGTATGAATGAAAGAGTAAAAGATAAAAATTCTGATGTACCAGAAGAGGAAAGAGCAAATATTAAACAAATAGAAATCAATTATGTGTAAGTTAAAATTTATTATTTTATGTAGTTTAATTTGATTTAAATAATTTATTTCTACTGTGTTCTTGTTTTTATTATTTATAGGAAGAAATTCCAAAAATTTCAAGATAAAAAGATGCGGCTTTGTCATGAAAATGTTGAAGAAATCAAAAAAGCAAAGGAAGAAGGAATTCTACATGAAACTTTACTTGATAGAAGAAGTAAAATGAAAGCTGACAGATATTGTAAATAAAAATTGTTGCATTATTAGTAGTAAGTCTTTTGACCATATATTATATGTTAATTATGAATGAACTTTGTAAACATTAAACAGAAATATCTAATAAATATCAAGTCTTTCTTTATTTTATATATCATATTTGCATACTGACCATATATTATATGTTAATTATGAATGAACTTTGTAAACATTAAACAGAAATATCTAATAAATATCAAGTCTTTCTTTATTTTATATATCATATTTGCATGCTGTAAATATTTAATTAATTAAAACTAAAGCTTAATTTTCGACATAGCACATTATATACAAGAATAAATAATACGACAATGCAAAGTTTCAATCAAGTTACTTATTCACAAATAAAGTATACGTCAAGTCAAGATAAATAATACAATTACATTACACATTTTCAAAAAATATAATTATGAAATACATTTCAGCAGCTCCACAAAATATAAACAATAAAAGGAACAACAATAGACGCTTGCTAACAATATACTCTTACATTTAAAATATTAAATAAATAAACACATACAAAATCTCACCACAACACTTTCAATTGACTCGCTTTTTTAACTTTTTATTCTGCATTGTTTTTGGTCGTTTTTAAATGTAAATAACATTTTAGAGAGATGAGTGAGATCTCTATATAGATTGACATAATATGCAAAAATTCATATCACAAATTCATGTTTTATAAAAGTAAATAATACCTGTAAAGTTTAGGGTAACTATATTCACATTTTTGTAACATTAGTTTTTTTTATAAACATCTCATGTACAAAAACACTTAAAATTATGTATATATATATATATATATATATATATATGAAATTTAGAACTATACTTCAGCTTGTTCATTAGTTTTTGGTTTAAATTGAATTTCTGCATAATTTTCTGGTCTCAATGTTGGAGGAATATTTCATTGGGATTATTGTAGGATGTTGCTGCTGTGTGTGATGATGATGATGATGATGACCTTTATTACTTTTTTTCATTGAACCATTATTACTTGTCTTTGGTAATTGTAGATCAGAATAATTTATGTCTTTGCCTACTGGTCCAATGGCATTGTGGGACTGTTGCTGATCCACTGACCTTCTGAAATGACGCTCGTTTCTGGGTTGCTAGAAGAAGAATTAATAAATATTATATTAGATCCTTGAATGAAATAGAAATGGTAAAACACAATTAACAGATAATGCAATATTACCAATAAATCGAGCGTGCATTAAATTGAATTAGTAAATAGATAATCAAGAGCAAATTTTTAATACAAAGAAATTGTGAAGATGAAAGCATTTAGTTACATGTATTATTTCTACTACACAATGACATAGGCAGTGTAACCTGATAAGACCATCATTGATGAATCATACACACAGGAGCAGCATTAAAAAAAGAAGAAAGAAATAAAAATGTTAGTTAGTATAATTAATTAGAATTTTTAAAAGATAGTTTTACTCAAACGTGTAAATTAGTATAACAGTGTAAAAATTTTAAACAAGTAAATGATTTTGCTAAAATATAAACACTCATCCCTTTCCCAAACAAAAAGAACAAACCAATCACCTTGATAAATTGTTTGAATTATTACTTTTAGCGTTAACAATATTAGTAGTAGTAGTGCTACAAAGATTTTGTTGTTGAGTTTCTGGCAAAGTAGTGACACCATAAGTCCATGCAAATGAATTATTGCGCATTGCTCTTTTATAGCTTGAAAAAGACTCATCATCTACATCTGTAGCAACAATACAATTATTTTCCTCAATCTTTGTAACACCACCATTAGTAGTAGTAGTATTACTATTATTGTCATGATATCTAGAACTGGAAGAAGAAGAAGAGACAGATGATCTTTGATGATTCATAAAATCTTTTCTATTTGGACTACTACGATAATTACTTTGTTGTTGGTGTTGTTGTTCTCTTCTACCAATAACTCGTTTTGGAGATAATTCAACTTTTACAGGAGGAGAAGAACAAGAAGAGATCGCGTTAGTTGGAGATTTAGAATAATAATTTTGTTTTGGTAGTGGAAAAGATTCTGACAATTGTGGTGGTTGTTGCTCAGATGATGAGTCTTCTTCTACTATAGGTAAATCTGCTACAGAAGATGATGTTGCTGGAGATGAGGAGGGAGGAATAATAAATGAATTGTTAGGATGAGGAAGAGGAGAGTTGTGTGAATCATAAACATTATTATGTTGTTGTGTATCAGTTTTACTATTGTTATTATAACAATTTTTTGGTGATCGTACACGTGATGAGTGATCAGTTTTAGTAGTGTGCCTACTAGCATTATTATTATTAGTAGCGTGTGTTTGCTGATATTGTAAAGGTGCAGAAGAAGAAGAAGAAGTATAGTGAAGATGTGAGATTTTAGGTCGTGATGAAGATCTTTGTTGTTGTCGTTCCTGTTGAAATACCTTCATAATATGAAAATCTGGTGGAAGTGAAGGTTCAGGAGGTCTTGTTTTACGATAATGATGATGATGGTGATGATCAAATTGTAATTCTGATTGTGGAATTGTAGCAAAGCCCGTTTTGGCACCTGTTTGATGACCAACTATGCCTGTATGTATATCTCCGCCTCTCATACTTCCGTCCATGTCACTTTTTTCACTACATAAAAAAGTATTAATTTAAAAACAATTAAAATACTCTGGAGTTATATGTGCTAACAGAAATAGAACACCAAACTGCATAAACACAACATCTAAAACATGCAGTCGTATATTATAAGCGTATATACTTATTTTTACCTTTCCAAGTCTGTTGGTTTAAAATCTCCTCTCTCTATAAATAATATTATAATATAACTATGATGAATAAATACATCTTACTTACTAGTCACAGATTATTAACCAATTATGCTGCCAACTTACGTGAGAAACACCATTTTTCAGCTTTGAAAGCATACAAAATAATAAGGACTACTATGACTAGTAGAATTAAACAACCCAATAATCACTGTAAAGAAAGCAATTTACAAACAAGAATTTTTTAATTTTTTTCTAATTAACTAATGGATATTTATTTTATATAATCGTACCTCCAATTACAGTGGCCATTGAAACTGGATCTCTAACTTGAAGAATTACAGAGTATCTGTCACTTCCTCTTTGATTTTCAACATTTAGATAATAGTGACGAGAATCAGACGAGTCAGACTCGAGAAATTCTAAGTCTTGCTTCAAAGCAATCTTCTCTTGGAGCTTTGTCAATTCTATCAGCAATGAAACGTCCCATATCATATCCGGCCTCTACAATAATATTATTTAAATAAATTTACAAATATGTATAATATATTTATAAAACTTATCTATAAAGTCTAATGTATCCTAATTTTACCTAGCTTCATTGATCCCCATTCCCAAATTGCTTTCAATGGCCCAGGATTTGAGCAAAAAATTACACTAAGGATAGCTTCACTACCTTTCTCCACATTTACTTCACGTTCAACTGCATGTCTCAATACTTGAGGAGCTCCTAAAAGTAATAATATAAAGTTTATTTAATATTAGATGAGATAAACTTCTTGAATTTTTTTGATATATTCTATAAATCATAGCAGTTTACGTTGACACTCTCTGACTCTTTCTTTTTTGTAGCGTATTTATTATTATTTATGAGGGTGCATAATTTTTTATGTTATGAAACTATAAGCTCAATCCACATTTGTTTTGTACTCCACAAGAAGAAAGCAAGTAAAAAACATACCCATAACACTAAGGTCAATAGGCTCTGATTGAATGGATCTTTCAACTCCTCCTATCATATTGGATGCTTTGCAAATATATTTCCCTTGATATTCATAGGTGACCTATTGTGGAACATATTTCTCAATAAGATAACTCATAATATATAAACTCAAATTTTATTAGCTTCTTACATTATGGATGACCAACATATGCTCAGCACCACGTACATAAACAGTCTCTTCAGTTGTTGATGTCTTTTGAAGCCATTGATACACTGGAGGTGGATTTCCTTCAGCTTGACACACGAGGACAGTTCGATTATATAATGCTGCAACTATTACTCTCTCAGGTCCAACACGAACAATTTTTGGAGCAACTGTCAAATGAAAAAAAAATCTTGAAAAGAAGCCCTCAAAAATTATAAAAATGTACTTCAGTAAGCTAATGTAGGTCAGATATATAGATAATCAACACATATTCAAATACTTTTATAAATATATACATCATTCTATGCCTCTCTCAAGTGTGACAAACCACAATGATGTCATGAAGGTAAGAAAGAAATATAGATATTTTCAATGTTAATGAACTAAAATCTCACATAACTTTTTTTGGGTAGACCAGTAAAGCTAGTCAGAAAGTTAGTCATACTACTAGTAAGCAACCACAAAATAGCTTAGTACTTATCTTACATTTGACATCAATATCTACATTGATGGCTGATGATGAACCAAGGTAGTTTTTCGCTTCACAAGAATATGATCCTGCATGTCGACGAAGAAGTGGTTGAAATTCAACGGTTTCCTATATAAAAAAATTCAACCACAAATAATTATTATTGTTTTACGTGACTTTAAGAAATATTTCTTCAAAGTGTCAAACTTTTTACAAGCTTATCAATGTTAACATATTTTTATAAGACAAAAATTACGGAACAAATAACTCTTACTTGAAAGGAATAAATTTCTGGACGACCAGCCTTTTTCCATACAATTGTGGCTTGAGGATTTGCATCTGCTAAACATCGAAGTTGTACTACATTTTTATTTTCTTCCAAGTCTCCTTCCGGTGCACCAAGTAATTTCACATTTGGAGCAATCTAAAAACAGTAGAAGAAATCGAGATAATTACCATATACTATACTATACGAGGGATGTTTGATCATTAGTGACAAGTGACAATAATCATTTATTTTCTTATTCAAGAAATGACATGGTTAACTAAAACTTTTGCAGACTATAAAGCCCACTTGTGTGATCGACAATAGAAAAGTTAGTATAGCTCAATACTTATGAAGGCCAATATAGTCACTTATTATCGCATAGCCCTCGTATATCTATTAGAAAAATTGAAACCCATAGAATTTCAAGTTTTACATAATTGTGAACTCATGTTTATCTGTATTTACATACATACTTAATACTTACATTGAATATCCATAAGTACTTGAGTATCTCTTGATTTTGTAGGATAAGCTTCATGAACGGCAATACATCTTAAAGGTTTTCCATTATGACCTTTGTGGAAAGTATAGTCAAGAATAGAAGTTGCGGCCCATTTCTTTCCATTGTCCTCTTCAGTTTTATTTGTTTGATTTACACCATACACTTCGTCATCACCTAAAAAATAAATAAATGTTTATAGAAATCATAGTCGGAAGAGAAGTTATTTTGGACCTATACAAATACAGAGTAAAATTATCATACACAATAATAGATAGTAAACTTACAAACAACAGAAAATACATATTTTCAAGTTTGTTTAGAGATGTTGTGTATAAAAAGATTTTTTGTTAATGATTTTATGTCATACAAAGATTTTCTAGCTATACAAAAAACATTGTTTGAAATTTTCATCCTTTCTTTACCCTTACGTCTCTCTAATTTATTATTTTACACTTGTATGATTTTTCAAACACAGAAATGAGTGACTTACCAACGAACCATTTGATGAGTGCAGGAGGATTTCCATATCTACTAGTACATTTGACAGCAGCTCTTTGGCCAGTTGGGGCAGTCAAATTTTTTCCTGCTGGAACAATTGTCCCGTTATATTCCACCTGTGGCGAATTTGGTGGCACTGTAATTGAAAAATAAAATGAAAAAACAGTTTAAAAATTTTGTAAATGCGTCACTGATATGCTAAATAGAATGTGAAACTGTAACTGAAAGCATACGTTACATTATATTATACCTAATAATTCATCATCAATCTCGAAAAGCAAATCATTCACAGATCATAGCAGAGTAAATACAAACCTTCATGCTATTCAAACATGATCTGCATGGAAATTGGAAATTTGATGTATCAAATTTAGTCTTTCTCAATATATATTTGTATTATTTAGATCAGGTAGGTCAGACTCATTCTTTTCATTTTTATATGTGTAGATATACTGAAGCTCTGTACTAGTACTAGTATGATGTCACTTTTTGGTTCAGTATATGTAATCATAAATAGAAGAGTGTCATCATTATGAAATTGTAATTCTAAAATTTAGTATTCTCTTGGTAGAAAGTATATAATATAGAAATCAAATTTATACACTGCTCACTAAACATAAATTATTCCTTGTCTGAAATACCTATGAATTTTAATGCTATGGTACAATACTATTTCAAAATAGTAGACTGCTTTTCAAATGCATCTTATGTATATAAAAGGAGGCATATGGGCAGTTGATGATGAGCTAATATACCGTCCCTTGTTGTCATAAATGTTATAACAGTATGATTCTTACCTCTAACAACGAGTTTCACAGGTCTAGAAGTGAGTGCATCTTGAGTAGCAAAATCACTGGCTGTAACTTGGCATTCCCAATCACCATCATCATATTCCA